>VYXD01006944.1:138726-237631 GCA_013397195.1 Hylia prasina | reverse complement strand
CGGGAGTGCGCGGGGCGTCTGCCCGCGGCGCCCCCCGAGCCGCGCCCCGCTCCGCAGCCCCGCTGCCCGGCCAGGGGTGCGGGCAGGTGGAGGAACCGGGGGCTCCTCCGCCTCCAGAACGCCGGGATCCAGAGGGTATGTTGGAGAAAAAGCTGGAGAAAGGCGCGACCGTCTTCTCTCGGCCCCGTCCTCCCCGCCCGGCTCCTGGCAGAGGCGGCTTGGGGAAGGAAAGCCCTAGAAACTTTTTATTTTTGCTTGCCAGACACCTTTTTAAAATGGCATGCGACCAGCAGACGGAATGAAAAAAGAACAACTCTTTTTAAAAGCTTAACCTCTCTTAGGTTAAGACCACAGCTGCATCCCCCCCTTCCCGGTTCTCAGAAATGTTCTATTTAAATAAGGTTTTGGCGGAGGTAGTGCGGCTTGGAGTTAAATGTAACGAACCATTTATCCCATCTATATTTGTAGAATAGAAGGCGCGGGGCAAGACTGCCTCTCTCCATATTAGTAATTTTGTATTTCATTTGCATTTCTTTGTGTCCTTTGAGTATATAAAAGTACTGGCCTTAAAGGGGTAGTTACCCCATCACGGGGGCGGGAGGGGGGGGAACTGAGATACGGAGAGATTGAAGTTCCTTGTTGGCTTTTTTTTTTCATTTTGAATTTTTTTTTATTTGAACTCTATGCCGGATCAGTGAGAACAGGATTCACATATCCCAGTTCCCTGTGCCCTAACCACAGCTGCTGTATCCCTTAACCGCTTACCCTGCAGAACACAGGGCTCAGCCGGTACGTTCCTGAAAGGTGCCAAACCAGTCTAACTCGAGTTTAACAATGTGCTAGGTAATGGCATTTCAAACTTCCACAGATTTTTAAGTGTGGAACACTATTTCTCAACCTTTCTTTTGCAGCAGCAGAGCTTGCTTAAAAAAGGTTGAGAGTGCCAGGCTTGGCAGTGCCTCAGTGCCTGTACTGGTCTGGGTCTGCGCTTTGTTCTGATGGGGAGCGGCTGGTCTGGACACGGATGACACAATGTGTGCTTGGCTGGAAGTCCAGATAAAGGCATAGCTTTCATAAACCTCAGGAATGGGCCAAGGGCTGCCTCCTGAGTGGAAGCATCTTGCTCCTCTCACCCTGTTCCCTGCCGGTCTGGCCCACCTACGGCCCGTGTGTCTTTCTCAGCAGTCGGAGAATACGCTGCCGGTGCTACCAGTAAGAAAATGATTCTTGGCCGTATTCCCGGGGTCATTTCGGGTCTCGCACAGAAGCGGTCTGTTAGTGCTTTTCTCTTAATCTTCGGCACTTCTGTGGTTCCCTCTTGTTAGTTTCAAAGCAGTTGTGATTTGTGGTTGTATTGGGACCCTGCTGTGGCAGAAACGTCTGCTGCCCCAGAAGTATCACGTATTGCTCTTGCCAGTTCGGTATCTTTCAGCTACTTTATGCTTATAATGTAGCTCGGAGATGAGGCTGTGTGGAAGGTGATCTATTTTACTTTTATTTTTTAAAAAAAATTTTGAGCCTTTGGGACCCATCTGGTTTGGGTTTGAGGTCACTGCTGGGACAGCAATGAGAGAGTTTTTTCATGCTGTTAGCCTATAGTTGGCCAAAGGATAAGAAATGAAGGTAGTTAGCAGCCAAAATAAGCTGATACTCTACTATGGCCAAGAAGCTCAGAGCTGTAACTCCATATTGCAAGTATTTTATCTTTAGTCTCAGAAAAGTTTGTGACTTCCAATATGAAATGTGTTTATCCTGGCAGGTTTTTTTCCTATGTGTAGTATTTAGAGAACTGAAAGACATTTTCTCCATCATACCTCTTTCTTAGCAGAGAATTTGGTTTTTTTTCCTCCTCACTTTATAGTTTCCTTTATGTCCTCTGAGAAGGAGAAGCAGTTAAGGGCAGTCAAACTTCTGCAGTTCATAAATCTGTGCAAGAAAATATATACAGGCCATGCAGCAAACTTCTGCATGTGTGTGGTTGTATTCTTGAACTTTCTAATAAGTATAACTGACTTTTTCCTTCAAAAATGTAGGCTGTCAGAACCAGCTTTTACAGTATGAATACATGTTTGTAGTGTGAAGATAAATACCTACTAAATACATGTAATTATATAACAGGCCCAGAGCCTGAACATACCTGAATCGAACAAATTACTCTCCACAGTGCTTTTTGCTGCAGTGTGCCACTTCCGTCCAAAGAAAAGGCATGAGGGAAGATGGAATGACCTGTTTGGAGCACCTGGAATGGCAGTTTGGGATGCACTTGAAGAGCATCCTGTCCCTCCACCAAGGATGTGGCTGTTTGGTTTAAAGTTGGGAAATAGTGTCCCAGTGCGCTGGAATAATTTTGAGCAACATGCCACGAGTTATCGAAATCCCATTTGTTTGCAGTAGCCTTTAGTGTACAGCAAATAAAATAAATAGCAGAAGAAGCCAGCAGAGCCCTGTGTAAATCTCAGCTGTGCAAAATACTGGTGTGGCAAAGAGTTTCTCAAGCTCTGCCCGGAGGATTTGTGCCTCAGTGATTGTCTCTGCCCTGCTGAGTGGTGGAGGATCCTTTGGAAACAGCAGTATCAAAACTCATGTTGTTTACGGCCAAGGTTTAGTGTCCCTGTGTGATCTGTCCCTGGAGATGGAAGGTATGTGGGAAGAGGGAAGTTCTTCAAACAAGGCAGTGGAAATAGGAGCCGCTGGATACACAGCGGTGAAAAGCCATCTACAGGCAGGAATGCTGGTGTGTCAGCGAGCAGATAATCCAAACAGCTTCCAGTGGGGACGTGGTGCTTGGCGTTTTTATCAGTTTATTCTAAGCACCTCTTTGCAAAATTAAAGTTGGAAGCTTGCTCGCTGTTGGATTCCAGACAGCCAGGGGAAAAAAAAAGCGCACAAACTAATTAAATGTGATTTATTGTGGAATTTGCAACAGTGTTGGAGAGATGAGTTGCCTCTCAGAAATGCTGCTCTGGATGTTAAATCTGTGCTTTGCTCTAGATGAAAAATGACGGTGCTGTTGAGCAAGTACACAAAAAAACTGTTGTCTGTGTTAAAGTGTGTTCTTGAGCAGGAATATTCCCTGCAGGTCCCAGATAGTGCAGCTTTGAGCAAATCTGTGTGGTGCTTTTAATTGGGAAAAGGATGGGTTTCCTTGAGCTTAGAGGTTAAAATGTAGGGCTTCTCCAGTGACATGTTTTTTGTGTTTCATCTGAGGAATCCTTTGTTTACAAGTAAATTGTGGTGTTTGTTAGCAGATAACAGACAAAAAGCCAATAGCATAAGAAACATTCTCTATTTGTTTTTCTAGTGGTGACAGTTTATAATGGTGATATACTGAAAATTGCCATGTGGATACTCTGCTTAGTAAACTGCAGCTATGTATAGTGTTAGTTTTGTAATATGAAGCAACAAACAATTCCTAAATAATTAAATACATATTTTATAATATTTTTTTGAGAGGACAAAACTGCAGCTAATACTGATATGTAGCATTTGCTTGTTCTGGCATCTACTCCTCATTCTAGAAGGTACTCAATGCAATGACAAGATGAATTCAGGAGAGGAGTTTCTGCTGTTGTGTTTTGGTTTATCTCGTTATTTGTTAGATTTAGAATAACTGAAAGCAAATGCTTGAATTCTCTAGAGATGAAGGTGATATGCCTGCCTGATTTTTCTGTGTTGAGTTAGTGTATGACAATTCTGTGGCAGCAATGCAAATACCTTAAAACATGCTTTACATCCTGGTCTCTTATCGTTGCTTTATACATAATTATGGACCTTTCTATTATTAGATCCTTGCAAAGGACTCTAATAATAGAACGTGTGTATACATGTATTTAAACATCTACTTCACACTTCCAGGAATGTTTCCTATGGAATGCTTTGAAAAGTGAGAAAGAAATTCCTTTCAAGAGGTTAATAAAAACTTCAATAAACAACAATTTTAGATGAGTCTTGCCACCCTCGGAGATGCTTGGGATGTTGTGGACAGATTTCCCCATGCTTATAATCTAAACTAGCAAAATCAATCTGCTGTGCTTAGTTTGTAGGTTCTCTGGGCCTCTGTGCAGCTGTGTCAATTTTACATGGTTGCTCTGTTTTCCACTCATCCACTAGTAAAATGCCAATGTTTATAACCTAAAGCCCAGTGTTATCTTTTGCCCCAAATATTTCTGCACAATTCTTTAGTCAAGCCCAAACTGTAGTGAAGTAAGATGGAGTGATTATTTTGGACCTTGGTAGCAGAAATGGCGTGGGAGTCGAGAGTTGTCCTGATCTGTTTCAGGATGACCTTACCATTTTCCTTTAGTGTATGGTTAGTTAGCTGAAAGAATTCATTCCATTTTATAACTTGCCTTTGTTGTAGAAGTGTGTCCCTATTCAGTGACAGTTCACGTAACATAAGTGACCTTATGCTTGCAGACACTTGAACAGATCTGGGTATGTTACTTAGTATTACACACTGCTCTGCTCCTTATTTATTTATTGATGTGGAATAATGCAGCAGAGAAAAGAAAAAGATGAAAGCATTTGTGGATAATGAGAGCACTGGGTAGGTTTCCTTCTGGTCAGCCTGTATTTTTTTGTGGACTCCTGTGATGTCAACTCACAGAAGGGAAAAAAATTGCCTTCAGTGTCTTGTTACTAGCAAATGTATGCCAATCAGAAGCATCACTTCATTAGAATGAATTAACAGAGCAGAAGAGACCCAGTGAGAACTGCAGAGCTTGTGGAATATTTTGAGGTCTATAATGCCCAAATAGTGGGAGTTTTTTTTTGTCTACAAGCACTGATAAAAATAGTGAGTTTGAAAAGCAGAGGTGCAGCTTTGGCTTGATTGACTCCACGAGGGGTGTTGCTTTACTGGTGGACTCAGTATTTTGTCTTTCATATGATGTTAAAGTATCAGGAATAATGGCTTAGGTTGAAGTGGAAAAAATTCTTCCTTTTGTGACAAGATAAGGCAAATTGGAATATACCATGTACATGAATGTTCTAGATGTGTTTGAACTGGACGCAGGTTCACAACCTAGTTGCATACGTGCTTGTTTGTGTTCTGTTCTTGTAGCAGATGGTAATTGGTGTTTGGCTTTGAGGGGTGTGTTTGGTTGGCTTGAGCAGTTATGATATTGGTCTTGTTTTCACCAGTTCTTACTTCACTTTGCTTAGAACATGCTAATGTCCTGTTCTTTTGTGCTACTCTAAAGCTCTGAGGAAATGATTTGATAGTCTTGTTAGGAGATATGTCTTTATTAACTGTATTAAAATTGAAAAAGGGTTAAAAAAAAGCTATAGATATTCCCCAAAACATGTTAGTGTTCCTCTATTATGCAGTCCTGTATTGAACTGTGACTACCTCGGAAGTCAGGACTTTTAAGGTGAGGAATTTGTTCCTATTAGGTTGCATTGTCTGAAGGATGGTTTCTTGAAGGCTGATTTCCACTGAGTCATCCCCTGAGCAGGGCAGCTGCTATCACATCTTCTGCTTTGGCCGGTTAACTAGGAAATTTGTTTTCCAAGCCTGCCTTGGGGAGGAGAGAGCAACAAGTCTTTATTTTTGAATGCTGGAAAGTGTTAGAAGCTCTGGCAGCTCAAAGAAAAGCAAATGAAAGAAAACAATTGTTTCTTACTCTGGATTTTTATGAGATTGGCTTCTGCTTTAGTGAGGTTTTTGGTTTTTTTTTTAATTCCAAGGTCTGCTTTTCTCAATGTCCTACTTCCCCATCCTTTCTTTAACAGACTTATTCATTAGCCACCCGTGATGTCTGATACTACAACACTGTTTTCCTTTGAATTGTCTCTCTGTATGATTTATGTCCTGTTGGTTGCTTTAAAAGGTGATCCTCAGCCATGAAGAGAGCTGCTTCTGCTCTCGTGCTCCATGCTGGGGGCTTGGGGTGCGGCATTTGGTCACAGGAGAAGTGTCCCTCCCGAGCAACCCATCTGACAGTCCGTGTGCCTGGGGAACCGAGCAGCTAGAGACACAATACTGAGTTTGGCACAATGCTTGCTCTTAGCTGGCTTTTCTTGAATGCTTCAGATGTGGGTGAGGGAGGGGCAGCAGATCTGTGTTTGTGGAACGCTGCATTCCCTTCTGTCCTCTTCCCTTTGACTTCATGCCCTTGTTCATGCACTGGTTGTGACATGTGGCCTCTGCGTGACTAAAAGTGCAGGCATGTGGACCTGAGGCTGCCGGGGGGAGGAACGTGTCCATCCACATGTGCAGTGTGGTGTGGGCAGCACTGCAGCCCAGGTGTCTTGGCCCCAAGGTGGCTACAAATGACCCAGGAAGGCTGTGGTGTGTGGTCCTCATGTGCTTCTGAAGAGTTCAAGTGGCCTGATCTGACAGGACCACAGGTGCTGCTTTTTGGATCATAGCTTGAGGAGTTCTTGGTGGTATGGGTCCCAGCCTGCCATACAAGGAGGGAAAATCCATCTTCAAAAGCTGAGGAATGGGTCAGAAGTTTCCTGTCTTGGTTGGCAAGGGTATTCTTATAAGGAAGGAGAGGAGAGATTGGCGTTATAGTGAGGTGGCAGTGTTGGAAGGAGTTAAACTGCACGTGGTCTGTGGAGAACTTAGGCTTGGAGAGTAACCCAGAAGCAGGATGAGCTGCAGAAAGTTGGTGGTGTTATGGAAAAGAGAAAGGGATGGCAAAAAATAAATCTAAATTCTGTATAAATCATAGTTAAGTGGTGCTTCACTATGTCTGTGTTGATGTCTGAGCATGTACATATGTTGTCTCTTCTTAAATGAGCGACCTTATGTGGCTTGGAGGAGCAGAGAAAATGTCACAGTGTCACAAATAATCCCCCGTAGAAACTGTGGAGTGAAACAGCACTTAAGATTCTGGATCAGTTCAAAATGACTCGATAGCCAAAAGACTGACCCCTGGCTCTCTCTGTGCACTGTGACCCTGCAGGCTGTCAGCTCTGGCCTGAAGAGTTCAACCTCCTTTTGTACTTGTAAGAAATGTATGTTGGATGTTTTGAGGATAAAGGGTTAACTTTATAGCATTTCAGGGTATAAGTTCATATGTTCATAAGTCAGTTTGCTTGACAGTCAATTTCTCACTGTTCTCTAATTGCTAGTTTGTTATTTAGGCTGCTATAGATACTTTACTGGTCTCTGATAATACTGATAAAACACCCAGAATAAGCAGAAGTGAAGCCTGGTTTTCTGATACTTTTGTGGTTGCTTGCACTCAAGCAGGTAGGTAGTTCATTCCCACTGCGTCTCCTCATGTAAATTTCTGTTTGTATGTTGTCCTTTTGGTTTATTTCTTGTAAAACTGAGTTACATTTTAGTTCAGCAGGACCTCAAAACAACAACCGAAGTCAACAAACAGAAACCTTAAAGGACCAAACCAAAATGACTTTGTATTTCTCATAGTGGTTAACTTAGATGTTGGTGAGGTAATAATGTCATGTTCGGAAGTAAGAAATATCCTATGGATTTCACCAAAGACCCAGAAAATGTCTTCTTGAATGACTGTTGTGGAGTACTGGGCAGCACTCAGCTGTTCCTACTATGCCAGGAAGTTAAAATGCCATAAATAGGAAGCAGCATAAGGTTGGCTGAGAATTTTGAGAATTTCAGTACTAGTTCATAGGCACCAGTTCTGCTTCATGAAGGTCTAGGGTCACGCTCCTACTTGGTATTGAACATGCAGGTTACATTATTCTTAGCTGACCATAACCAATGCACAAGAAATCCTGTGGCTAAAGAGCAATTCTGAGATTTTTCTACAAAGCAAAAGTTCTCCAGAGTTTGACATAAAAGTGGAGAACAGTGACCAAAAGGTTAGATTTAGCTTAGGTATTAGGAAGAAATTTTTTACTGTGAGGGTGGTGAGGCCCTGGCACAGGTTGCTCAGAGAAGCTGTGGCTGCCCCATCCCTGAAAGTGTCCAAGGCCAGGTTGAACAGGGCTTGGAGCAACCTGGGACAGTGGAAGGTGTCCCTGCTCATGGCAGAGGGGTTGGAATGAGATGATCTTTAAGGCCCCTTCCAACCCCAACCATTTCCTAAGTCTGTGATCTGAGCCTTGTTTCTTGTGTGTCAGCTGGTGGTGAAATTAACTTGTTTCATTCTGCTCCACACATGTTTATTTTTGCAACTCCATATGCTGCTGTAACAGATCTTTATTATTGCTTGTTAAGTTCAGCGGTGCTTTTAGTGACTGCACAAAACATAAACATCCTCTGTGACTTCGTTAGACAGACAGTGCAAACTTTTTGTTGACTTGAAGGCTGTTCCTTGGGTCAGTGAGCGCTGCAAGCAGCAGTCAGGGCACTGTACGCCCACGACTGTGAGGATATGAGAAACAGAAAGGAATTGTCTTGTTACCTAATTTAAGTGTCTTCTCTCTGCAAGCTCTCGTGTGTGTGGTGTTTTATCTTTACCCTTTCCCCTCTCGGTTAACAGGGCTGGATGTGCTTGTCCAGCTGTTCCAGCTGCCTTGTTCAGTGGGCAGGAAATGGTGATGTGGTGGAAATTAGGCAATCCTGCCGAGTGCAACCAAAAGGATCTCTGATCTCTTCCACAGCAGCTGCTTCTGGCTAAAATGTAAGAGTCAAGTCATTCAGATACTTCTGTGACCACAATCTGTGTAAGGAACAAGGTGGCTACACTTGAATTTTTATGTGCGTCTGAATAGGTTGCTTCAGTGGATGTGTGAGAGCTGCTATGTTACTGTAAAGGCAATATTTGTGGATCTAAAGCTCTGAAGTTAGACATCAATGGTTTTACTTCCTTTTGGTATTTTGCGATCATGCAGTCAAACAGGATGATATTATGCTCTGAAATGTTGCTGTGAAAAGTTTTTTCAGTTTCTCAGACCTTCCAGACTATTCCAGTCCTGCCCTTGCTAGCACATCTGAGTCCTGTCTGGTCTGTCTTAGTAAATCCTTATTTCTCTAGTCCCTTTTTCTTTGTTAGATTTTTCTAGACTCCAGTGTATTGATTTCAGTGTATCCTCAGTTGTTGGGTTAGTGCAAGGGGAGGAAGGCAAATGAAATGTGAGAACTGGGAGGGAGAAAATACGGATATGTGAAGACATGGAAAATAGTATTGACTGGATTAGTTTGCAAGTAGACTGAGTGTATTATTATTATTGGCCCCGCTATAATTTAAGGTTCCGTGACGTTCTCTCACGGCGAAATACAAGCAAATCCAATAACACTCTTACGTGGTGGAGTGCACTTGGGCAGTGATAACAGCACCTTTGAGCACATTTGCTCCAGGCTGGTTGGCAGCAGTGGCGTGGTTGTGCTGCAGCTGCAGGGCTGTGGGCAGTGCTGGGTGGGGACGAGGCGCTGCTCCCTGGCTCCGTGTGAGCGACGTGGCAGCGGGAGATCTGTCCTTTCACTTGGGGAGGGAAAAGCAAAGCCTTGGCCTGCTGCCTGGACTAACCTCACATGGCAAGCAGAGGGTTTGTATTCGAGTTAGTGAGTATATGGGGATGGCAGATTGGATCTGTCAGCTTCCTTCTTCTTCTGTCCTCTGAAGAGTTATTTTCCATTAATTATGGATACATAAATTTTTTTAAGTGTACTGGCTCTGTGGAGCAAGTGAGGTGTAACTGTGGTGTGCTGGTTCCCTGGAGGGTTCCCCCAGGATGGCTGGCTGGGCAGGAGGTTTCTCTCTGCTTGTGCAGGTGTGCAGTGAGATCCTACCTGTACTTCCTGCCAGGACTGTTCCTCCTCCTGCTCCTATTGCCTGGCAAGTGCAAGACAATTTGAGGGAGCTGTGTGCTAAGTGTGGGTGATTCAAATGAAAAAAACTTAACTTCTCCTTCAAAATTTTGAAGATTTCACTGGTTCTTCAGTGAGTGTTTTATGTTGTCTACATACTGTATAAAGTATCACTGATTTAGCACTTTTACATATCCCTGCTTTTCCCAGAAAATGTTCTGCAATATTCAACTTCTTCATTTATGAAAGGATTTGGCAGATGGGAAGGGGAAGCAACAACTCTTCTCTCATCATACGCAAAATACAGTTGGAAGGAAGAAACAGATAAATGCCATTTTTATCTGTTCTAGTATATTAGACAAAAGTTTTCTTTGTTTTTCTGCCAACATCAGCTCTTCCTGACCTTTGTGATCAATATTAGTACTGAAGTTTCTTCAAGCAGATATGGAGACTTTGTTGTGCAACTGCTCAGCCAGAGTGTGAATGTGGTCTGATAGTGGTTCATATAAAGCCATGAAGAAAGGTACCCCACCCAAGGGGGGAATCTTATTTTGCTTTTAATAGAGATGGGAAGGGAGATTAACACTATTTTGCAAGTCCTCCTGGGATTTGTTTTGGAAAGTGTATGCATTCTGATCACCCATGTTAGTGAAAGACGGGTAAATTTGAAGTGGTAGAGTTACAGGTGAGGGTTACAAGCATGACTGGAAGTGTGGAAAGCCTTTCTCGGAAGATGAGATGGAGAAATGTTTAACAGGAAAGAAGTTCCAATGAACTTTACTATCTCTAAATCCATCAGAGGAGTAAACACTAAAGGTGTACAGGACTGTTTAAGCCAAAAGCCAGTGCTGGCAAGTGAAGGTGTGGATGCAAAATGTCAATAAATAAAAACTTCTTTAGAATTTGATCAAGCAGCTTAGTCCAAACCCAGCCCAGCTATCTAAACAGGAGCCCATTTATGGCATGCAGAAAGACCCTAAGTACTTTCAGCGTGCAGGGCTTTTAATGCAAGGCTATTAAAAAATATGTGGCTGTCATATTCCTATCTATGAATAAGGAGTGTACAAGTGGCAGATGGATTTCGAGGAAGTGGAAGAACAGAGAAGCTGGAATATGGTCTGATGAAAATACTGTGGGCATTCATTGCAGCTGCAAAATTCATAAATGTAATCCTTATTTTTGAATGAACTGGCATTCAACTTTAACTGGCAACTTTTTTTTCGAGTCTGCTGGCACCTGAAGTTATGCATGTGCAGAGCTGTACAATACTGGGGGTGAAACTGCAGTATGGCTGCAATCCTGGTGGAATTTCACTTTCATGTCCTGTTACTTTTATTGGTCCTGATGTAACATAGTTCCAGGAAAGGAGATGGGCAGCTTTCAAAGAGCTTTGAACATCAAGTGAAACAATAAAGGTGCTTTCCAAAACTGGTGGATCGCTTATCAAAGTGGAGAGGTTTGTATCCAAAACTTTAGCAATGATAATCTCTAGGAAAGAGTATGCTAATTCTTCAGATAATCACAGGCTTCAAAGCAAAATCAGAATGCAAGATAAACTTTTATTTATACTTTGTCTTAAGGGGGGAAAAAAAGTAACATGGTCAGGCTTATACAAATGTGAATTTAAATATTTAAAAATCAAAACGCCTGAATTTGTTTGCTGATAGCAGATGGAAGCTATACTGAAATACAAGGTAAAAGTTTTTTAAAAAAGTGAGATCAGTGAAACGAATGTGCAATGGCAGAGGAGAAATACTATCTGTGATACGGAAAGGAAAATTTAAATTTGGTCATCTGCAACTTCAGAAGTGGCTGTAAAACCAGCAAATTGCTAGTTCTGCTTTTACCAGGACTCTTTTGGAAAAGGAAAAGATCAGCATGTAGAGAAGTTATTATCCAGCTAATTTTTTGGTAGCTACACGGAAGTTGCTTTCATACTGACCTGTGGTGTTTCCCCTTACCCAGCAGAAATGTTTTTGTGTCAGGCAGAAATTAATGTTTCTTTGGAGGGAGGAGGATGCCGTGAGTCCTGCAGACTTTCATCTGAGCCTTTTCCTGTGCAACAGGAGTCACAGGAACTTGTTGACAAAGCTGTTTTCTGTGATACGACTGAGATTTTGGTTTGGGATGGATCTATTTTTGTTTTAAACAGTCAGGTTTTACTTAAATATATTATCAACACTCTCGTTTAAACTTGTGATGTGCTTTTTTCCCCGAACTCCTTGGGGGGTAAAAGTTGTTTTAATTGTCTTTATGCGAATGCAGAAGAACTGGGAGCTTGTTTCCATCCATCAGCGCTGGAAACTGAAACAAAAGCCAAGCAAACTTGCAGATGGTTGCAGATCCTGGATCCCAGCCACTGCCCAATGCCTCTGTCATTTGCTGCTTACAAAACACTGTGTTGGGCGTGTGAGTGTGGACTTTGCCTTCCCTGAGCTTTGCTGTGAGCGTGGCCTTTGCCTTTGTCAGCAGCAGAAGGAGGAAGGTGAAGCCGTGAACGTTCCCCACAGGGTCCCCAGCCTTTGGCCAGGGCTCCTTGCCAGCGACGTAAGGATTGGCTTGGGAGTTCTCCAGGGTTATAAAACACCCAGCTGTTGAACTTTTAAAAGTTGTGTGACTGGGCAGCTGGGAACTCGGATGGGCTGGAGGATGAGCTGTATTTGACGGAGGAACAATGGTTTCACAAGCGCACACACGTTCTCCCCTCACCCCCCTTCTGGGGCCATGGGTGTGCACTATCTGAAATCCTGGTGCTAATTAAAAATCACAATAAGTCAGTGCACTTAAACACTTAAAACTGGGGTTTGTTGGTTTGGTGTGGTTTTTTTTTTGGGGGATTTAAAACGGCTCTGACTGGGGAGTTAATGCAACAACTGGGAACAACATCTTGCATTGTGGCCACTTGCTCAGTCGTGGCTGAGTTGGTGCTATGTATGTTGGAGTTGATTTTTATTGTTCCAATGGGATTTAAGCCTACTGTGGCAAGGGAAAAGTTAACATAGGCACCAAGAGCTAACTCTGCTTCCAAGTTGCTGGTGGAAGTCCAGGAGCTGACTGGAAGAACCTGGCTGGAATGGGGCAGAGGGAGCATCCCTGAGCAGGTTGGCAGAGCCAGGAGCACAGCAGAAGTGATCAGTAGGGCTTTATTTAATGCTGGCTGGGCAGTATGGTTTAGTTTCAGTCTCACCCACAAACTGCTAAGCATTTCCTGATTTAGGAAAGTCAATATGAAAAAACTTGCAGTGTAAAGCTGCAGTTTTTAATGTGGATGGTCAAACAGATCCCGTGAAGTGATAATTAGTGTTACTGGCCAGGGCAGGCTGTCAATTTTAGTAGGAAATCATTAAATAAACAGTGGTGAATAACCACTATGCTGGTTCTTCTTCCCTTGGAAGAGACCAGAGCATTAACAGAGGTGATATGTTTCATTATCCCCATTTTGCAGCTGAGAAAACAAGACACAGAGGTGAAAATACTGGAGATATACTTTGTTTGGGGCTTGTTTCAGTTGAGGCTGGACTAGAAATCTTATTAGTGGTCTGCACGTGTATGGGGGTTTCCCTTCCCAATGCAGCTCTTGACAAGTGCCTGTGTGCAGTTCCTACCTCTGAAAGCCTCTCCTGGAGGAGGTTTCCTTGGCAAGAGGGCAATAACTACTTGCCTTCTGCTCAGCATATTATATTTCAGCTGTAGGGAGCCTGTGTGCAAAGCTGACTTGCTGTGGGTAGGGGGGGGCAAGAACAGTTCCCTTAGAAATGCCAGCTAGGTCTTTGCAAGCTAATAAAATTGTCAGTAGGCAGTACAGCACACACCTGATTTAGTAAGGTTATAGTTCTTTTTTGAAAGGATAAAGCTATCCTGGCTTACTCATAATTTATATTTCTGGTGGGCACATGAAGTCATATTTCCATAAGAGGAGGAAATACTGCTCACTTCCCCAGGCTGATTCCACCTACTTCAGTAGCTAATCTTTGGATGTTGATTTCCAGTGTTGTGCCCAGCTCTGGTTGGCCTGGCTCCTGCTTTTGCTCACTGGGTCCTACTGTTCTTTAATGTTCAGTCCTTGTTGGCCCTGGGACCATATAAAAATACCAGCCCTTTGAGAGGGTTGCTGTGCCATGTGTTGGGCAGTGGGGCACGTCTGCACCCTGTGGCTGATTGACACGTGGTGTTATCAGCTCACAAATTAATCTGTGGTCAATTGGCTGGCCAGCTCTTAATACGCTGTGGAGATACTTCCTTTTGATTGTGCAGTGTGAACCCTTTCTATCAGTGTTGCATGGCACCAAGTCAGACTCTGGCTGAGGAACACACACTGGCTGACACAGCTATCTCTCCAACCAAAGGTGTAATCTCGGCCGAGAGCGCGCTTGGATTTGTTTGACAGGACCTGCTTTATACAGGACAACAATGCTGATTATGTTCCTGTCTTTGCATTCCTTATCAATGGAATCCTTCATTGACTTTTGATTGTTTTATCTGAGAGCTGTGTCTTACTAATGGGATGTAATTGCACTGAGCAGCCTGCTTCCCTCTCAGCTGCTGGTGCTGGGTTAACACTGTCTCCCTCTGCTCCATCCCTCTGCATCAGTGTGTCCTGTTATTGGCACTAGGTCAGGCATTTCTTTAAAGGCTCGAATCAAAACTTAATTGAAAGATTTTGGGGCTGACTTGACTCACTGGGGTAAGTCAATAAGTACATTTTGTGTCTCTTCCAAATACCAAATGGAAGAATTTGTTAAATTCTTTTCCCCTGCATAATTAGCCCTTTTTTCACTTCTGTTTTGCAGTGGGGTTATGCCACTATTAGAGTTCAGTCCTCCTTAGTTTGTTTTAGAACACAGCTCGTTTTCTTGCAAGTCATGGTTATTTTTCTTTGTCTGACTTGTCTTGACTTTAGCCTTTGTTTCACTTACCAAATTTCTGTACTACTTTCACTGTCTATTCTTAGCTTCCCTCTTTTACCCCTTTTAATGCTGCATTACATTTTTGTCTTTTTACCACGGTATCAGGATAGCATTTTAGTTTAAGTTTCCCTCTTTCTCAAACAAGGGAATCACAATTTTTCAAGTTGTCTTTTCCGGGGAGAAAAGAGCTTACAATTGCAGATAAATTTTTTCAAGCCCGTTTTTTCCCCTCAGTTATCATCAGTTTTGGGAAATTAGCGTTTGTTGTTCTAAACCTAAACTGCATGTACTGACTCCAATTAATCTCCCTCTAATAACATTTGATTGCTGTGGCGACTCAGAAGTTCTCGTGGGATGATTCTGACTGGCTCTGTGAAGATGAAACTTGCAGCTGTTGGGTATTGAGTGAACAAAAGTCACAAGGACAATAAAACACTGAGGTTTTTTCACACATCTTATATAGGTTGAGTGTGTATGGTGCAGGAAGTTTTGTTTGCTCTTGAGCTATGTTTGAATTCCCTTTGTGGTGTAAATCAAATAATTCTCTAAGTACGTTATTGTCAGTGGGGGAAGGAAATGGTTTCACAAGTGTTTGCTGTACAGAACTTGGTGGAGTAGTTCAAGTAGTTCAACATAATGATATAAAAAAGGAGCTGCTGAGATCCAACTCCATGTGCATATCAGTAGATAAAACACTACTGATGCACATCAGAGTGTGAGCTCGTGGCCTGATGACACAGCCCTGAGTTGGTGCTGCTACTGAAAGGTCAGTCCTGCCTCCCACTCCCTTTATTCTTGTTTTGGCTCAGTGAGTCAACTCCCTGGGCTGCTCTGGAAGTCAACCTTGACTATGTCTCTCCTTGCTGCTGGCTGAGGGCCACCCTGGCACAGGCAGTGAGGGTCCAGTGAGGCTCCTGCTGTACCTGTGAGGGGCACAGTGTGTCCTGGGGCACCTCCTTTGCCTGCTGCCCCAGCAGCAGGCAGGGATGTTCCTGCTGGGGTGGACTGCAGAGAGGAACCACCCTTGTTAAATGGACAAAAGGTGTATTGTGCTTTGCCTTTAGTCTTTTAGTACTTGTGCTGTTTGAAATCAGTGTCAGTGGTGGCTCTCCCTGAGCACAACCTCCCATGCTAAAGAAGGATTAAGGGAAGGTAAGTGCAAAAGTGTTACGGGTGCAGTCTCCTCAGCGCTCTGCTGTGTGTGTGTGGGGCAGCTTTCTCTGAGTTGTGTAGTACTCCTTAGCAGGTGATGTGCCAGTTAAAAGAACCAGCTCAACTACCTGGTTTTCATCTAAATTACCTGTTCTCCTTCAGTTTTTATTTTAGCTACCTGTCCCAATAACTAATTTTCCCTCCTTTGAAGCTGTCTGCTCGTTTCCCATGTTTGAAGATATGGGCTTGCACATTCCGTGTATGAAAGGGCATCAAGGAGGATCTTCCCTTTCTCCTCTCAACAGCTTGAGGCAGAGATAGGGCTGTCTTTTTTTATATTTACTCACTGCTGCACTGAGTAGCAGCCGCCCAGCCTGGCTGTAACAGTGCGTGCAGCAAGAGCACATGGACCCTGGCTCTGTAAAAAAGGCTCTGCCATGGGCAAGGGTCCATCTTGGCTTCTCCCAGGGACAGGGCAGCCCTGGCAGCCCCCATGACCTGTGTCTCCTGCTTTGTTTGAGTTCTGCCTTAACTCTGTGTGGCAGAGATATCTCTTAATTACTCACTGCTAAAACTTGGTGTTTAATAGCTACTTAGAGGCAGAACTTGGATGGGAAGAAAGAGTTTATAGACAAAAGTTGGTCATTGCTTGTTAATTAAAGTCTGTCTTTTCTCAGGGATAATTAGTGCAGCACTGGCAAGAGAGAAACAAAAGTTCAGACAGAACACAGCTGAGCTGTAATCTGCTTATGTTGGAGCCTGAAATAGCAAAGGGTGTGTTTGACTTGAAGTGCTTGTCCACGGATCTTTTACTCCTGTCCTTATGGGGGAAGGGATAGCCAGCTTTGAAGTGCAGGCACAACTCTAACGCTGGAATACCAGGGTGTGAATGGATAACAGAAGGGGAACACGTACCCCAGAGGTAGAGGTGTGTGTTGGATTCCAGGTGGTGGAAAGAACTACTAGATTATTAACATCTCCTTTAATATGCTGGTTGGAAATCTCAGCTACTGGGGACGCATCCAAAAGAAAAAAAAAAGCGTGCTGAGATACAGAGCAACAATTAATGAGATCTGTTTGCTTTTTCCACCCAAGAATGTAGCCCTCGGGTCACGTTTCCCTCTCTGTGTGTGTGTGGAGGTCTGCCCTTAGAGCAGTGGGCTCAGCTGAGTTCAGCTGGGGTACACAGGGTCACCCACACCGGGGCTGCTGTGCCCTCACTGGTCCTCGCTCACGTCCTGGGAGACTCGGCTTTGGCAGCAGCCTTTGTCTGCCCAAGGCTGGCTGAAGGATTTCAGTGTAGGCATGAGAGAGAGCTGGGATGCCAGACTGCAGATGGGAAGGTCTGTGTAATGCAGAAGGAATTCCAAGCATCTTTTTGGTTAATTCTGTTTTTTAGCGGACTGTTAATGTGGCTTGATGGGAACTTGCATGTTGAGTGCAGCTTAAGGCTTCTTGAGTATTTCTAAAAATGGTTTTCTAGAGACTTCCTTAAAATATCTTTAAATTGATAATTATTGTACTTTAAAAAGCCCAGTCTTTTAACCGTTACTATTTTCATGAAACTATTGATAATACCTTGGCAAATACTCTGACATTTATTTTACTCCTAATGAGAAAGAGCCGGGAGTCCATCTGGTTCAATTAAGTTCATGCATTCCTACTCAAGGACTGAATTTTACTGAACTTAGTATACTGGACTGAAAATGCCTTATTTTTTATAACAATTGCTTTGATTTCATAAGGAAAGACTTATTTCCATTGTATTTTCAAATGCTACAACATTGCTCTGCAGAACGTGCTGGTGCTATTTCCAGGACACCAGGAAGGATTTGGGATGCTAGGTGTTGTTACTGAAGTAGTGGTGGTGACATATAATTAAAAAGAAAACAACTAAAGCCAGTTTACTGGAAACTTCAGAAATGTTCATTGTATTTGGCACTTAGTGTCTATGAAACTGAATTTGCAGAAATGTCTGAGAGGACTTTATATCCTCTGAAATGCTCCATTACCTTTTTTGTTTTCCTCACCTTCCTACAGTTGCTTGTTTTCTGTAATGGTTGTTCAGGTTAGAACAAAAATGGGGATCTGACAAGCATGTAGGTGGCCTTCTCTCTGATGCACATCAGCAGAGCTTCATTGTTTTCAAGACGTTTATCCCTAAAACACTTAAGTTTTTAAGCTGTTAAAATTGTCAGTGATCTGATCAGCTTTGATGGCTGATGGCTGTGTTCAGCTTGTACATTCAAGACGGAGAATGTCAGTGCTGGAGTGTGTTTGAGTGGTGAAGAAATGCAGTAATGGAGATGAAGGTTTTTGAAAGAAATTATCCCCTGATGAATTATTACCTGTCCAATTTCTCAAGAGGCTTAATGACTTTGCAGATTGAGATGCTGCTGTGAGAATAAGTGCTGAATATACAGGAGAGTATACAATTTCTGTGGGTACTGGAGAAAACCTCAGAAAGCCTCCTTTTTTTGATGTAATGTCTTCAAATAAATTGTGTTACATAAAATTGTCTTGAAGGAGGCTTTGAATCTTGTGAATTAGGTTCAAGTTTGTCATTTCACTTCAATGGACTAAAAAGATTTGAGTGAAACTTACAGGAAAGACTTTAACAATTTGTTACTTTGTTTACTTTTTCTCTTCAGTTTTATTCAGCAGTGGTGTTTAGTTGGATTGTTTAGGTTAAATTAGCAAGTTTTTTATAGCTCTGTAGTGTTGTACACTTGAACTGAAGTTATATAATTAGACGCTTCATTTTGCTTCCCATTCTACATCTTTTAGCTAATCAGTTATTTGGGTTGCTTTATTTTTGCATTACGTTGTTTTCATTTGATTAAGTACACTTCTCTGAGGGTACAGAATTAAGAACGTACTAATTGCACAACAATTTTGGCACGTGTAGGTTGCCTCAGTGTCACCTAAGGACAAAGATTTCTCTGCTTGCATTGTTGGCTCTGTTCTCTTTGTGCCCCGTGGGCAGATGTGTCAGAGCAGACACTGTGCTCTCCAAAATCTCTTCCTTGCTCCTGCAGTCTAGTCAGAGCTTGTTGGCAGTGTCTAATGTACCTACTCGCCCTTGGAAATGTCTTGATTTCAGCTTTTAAATGTTCAGACCCACTAGTTTGGTGAAGTTTGGTGGGTTTGGAGAGTTGGTGGTGGGATAGAAAGGTGATCTCAGAGCAGAGACCCAAAGATATTGTGAATCCAATGTGAGTTATTCCTGGAGAAATCAGCAAGCTTCAGCTGGGAACTGTCATGAGGTAGATGGGTTATGTTCTCTGCTGGCTCAGAGTAAATTTTGATTGTGGGCATTGCTGGGAGTACAAAATATTTGAGCACAATATTTCTAGAAGCAAGTTTCCCCCAGGCACCGAGTGTTCCGGAATAAACATGACTTTATTATAAAAGTGCTTGCTCTGTGCTTGTGAGCAGATCAAGATGTCCTTTTTTTGCATTTTACTTTGAACATCAGTTATTGATGTGAGGCACCGAGTAGACTCTAACCTGTGCCAGCTAACAAGGGGAAGCCAATAGAAATGAAAAATACTACAATTAAACTTTCGTTGCTGCAGTGCTGACTGAAGCCTGAGTGTGTCCAAGCATGTGGTGTTCAGACAAGATACATATTTCTCTCTGTGGAGCTGCTTTTCAAAGGGAATACTTGCTCTTACGAAAACTGTGGCCATAGTACAATAAATATCTTTAGGTGTGCTCTGCCATGAGAAGAGGGGCAGGTGTTATCTCTTCTGAAAGTCGTGATTTCTCTCTATCCCACATAGCTGTTTAAAACTTTAACTGTATATTGTTATTTGGTCTCAATTAATCAAACTCCCTTGAATATAGTTACCCCTGTGTCAAGATTGGTGTGCTAAGACAGAGTTAGGAGAGTCAGTACCTCCATGTCCATGTGCTGATGCAAGGGCCGGTGCACAGGGACCTTGCCTTGGAAAGGGTCTCCTCTACCATGAACTTGTCAGATGTTGCAAGTGTAACTAATTAGAATGGGAATATCCTTTGGCTAAGGCTGAATTAGAACACCCCAAGAAGTGCCATCATTTTTGGCGTACTAAAAATAGTACCTGGTTTTATTTTGAGGTCTTCAACAGGAGCATTAGCCCCTTGTTGTCTCCAGTAAAACCACAGTGACTTGGTATTCTTGTAAAGAAAAGATATTTAAATAGAGACTAGTGAAGATAAGTAAAGCATAAGCATTTTTTATTACTGAGGCTACATTTGGATGCCTATTAAAAGAAGTGGCACTTAAAAATCTTTGGAGAAATGTATTTTAAAAAGGTCCAAATGTCATGGCTGTGGTTTTGTCCTGTCAGAATTAGTGCTTTTATTTCATGAGATGCTTTCTTGTTTTCCCTGTGGAAGAGATGCCCTCATTCCAGAGATGGCAGCCTTGGCTCTATCTACCTCAACTGCTTCTTTGCATTTAGATTTGGATGTTGCCTGTTCTCCTCATAGGAAGAGACAGAAAGCTACTGGAGTGTCAGAGTGCCTTAAAGGGATTGAATCCCGATTTTAATGGGCGTGATTGTAAAGATTTGGCTGCCTTTGGTTAAGAAATGTAAGCTGCTGACTACTGCAAAAAAGTTAGATGTGAATTGTCAACTTTGATATTGTTTCATGGCGCTTGAAGCTGGTCAAGCAGGGAAGAGTTGCTCAGCAGGTGTGGCTATCCTCAGTATCCCCAGTTCTGTAATTCAGGTGACTTCATTAAAAGTTTGAGATTTCTGTACAGTTGCTGTTGCCTGCAGAAGTCCAATTAACAATGTGTTTGGCCCCTAGCTGGTCTCATGGGGATCCCAGTTTAGGGGTGGGATGGGCCCAGGGGCTGCTTGAAAAGCTGTCAAACTTTCTTTTACAACAACCTGTCTGTTACCGTAACTTGTGGCCCATTCCAGTGGGTGAACTGGCTCAGTAACAGGACAGCTGGTGGAGCTCCCCAGCATGAGCTGGGTCCGTGCTGCTCCTCACTGTGCCTGTGCTGCTGGCAGCTGCCTGCCACAACTGGGATCTGGCTCTGGAAGTGGGACAGGATGTTTGCTTTTGTGGAGTGCAGTTGTTGAGGAAATTAAACGAAGGGATCTCTGAAAGGGCAAGGCACCTACATCAGATTAGGCCATTGAGATCAGGGTTGTGGGCGTACTTTAAAGCACCTTATCAGGAGACCTTGGGGAGGATGTGCTCCTGATAGCCAGCGGTGCTTGGAAAGCTGCGTTGCGTCACGTCTCTTTGGACCGTGGAGGTGGCTGGGGTTGAGTACACAGAAAAGGGAAATCGTGCAGAAATCTGAAGGAGCTGGTTTATCCAAAGCTGTGAGGCAGGAATCCTGGGGGGATATGCAGGGGGAGGTCCTTCCTGGCCACCCCAGGGCGTTGCACATGCTCTCGCATGCCGGCAGCTGGCCTGTGCAGTGACAGATCGGGAGGAATGCGCAGCATTTTTTAAGTGCCATAAACCTGGATATCCTTTGCTCAGGATATTTCCTGTCCTCAAGAATTTTTCAACAATATTATTGGGAGAAAAATCCATAAAATGGAAGTGGGGGAAGGGAAATTTGTACATTGCAGAAGATGAGCATTTCCCATCTTAAGTGAAGAGATAAGCTTTGGAGAACAGAAAAATACACACCCCTTATGTAGCGGTAGACCACCAGCATGCCCAGTTGCACATCAGCTATTCAGTGATTTGTATTTATTGCTGTTAACAATGTACAGCAATTAACTACTAGTTTCTTATAAAAATGGAACTTTGGAACACTGTTGGTTAAAATGGTATTTGATTCCAAAGAGGGCTGAGCCTCGGGACAGGGATAGCCAGAGCAAATCTCTCCTGACTGACTTCTACCAGGCTCTGTTGCATGTTTTCCCTTTGCATTCATTAATGAATAAAAGCCTAAATCACAAAGCAGGATTTAATAGGTGATTTGTGATCTGGTTAATCCCACGGTGAAAATAAAGTGTGCTTAGTACTGCTGCCACTGGTCCCCCATTGATGGCGGGGCTGCTGCCGCCAGAGCAGAGAAGTGCTTGTAGCTTCCTGCTAGGAAAATACCTTTGTGAGGCTGTTTGTATATGCTTCCTTCTGTAAACTTCAGATAGAATTCACTCGATCCCATGAATGTGGCTGCGTGTTCTGGGGTAGCTGTTGTGAACAAAGACCTTTGGCTATTAAATACAATGAGAATTTATTGTTTACCATCTATTTTCCTGTTTGTGTGTGTGTTTCTAGCAACAAGTATTTTCATAAAGAATTCATTTTCCTGTAAGTTTCTCCAACTTAGCAACATGTATTTGGCAATTCAGTAAAATCTGTGGGAGGAAGGCAATGTAATGAAGAGGTGAGGCATTAGTGAAGTACCCTGTTCCTATCTTCCCTGTGCTAATAAAAAGAGAAAAGAGTTTGGTAGGTGCATGGCATTCTTAAGGTTTAAAGCTGGAATTAATTTTTTTGAAACTTGCGGATTACGGCGTGCGTTAAATTTAACCCATTTTCCTTGCACCCAAGAGCAGGTTTAGTGAAAGAACACTGAATTTACCAAGCTGAGATTGCACTTTTTGAGGCCGGAGTAACGTGTTATAACAGAAATCCAAGTTGATGAGAACATTTTGGTCATGATGCAAAAATGATTTGGAATCTTCGGTATGTGCCAGTGGCAGGAGCTGCGCTCCCCGGAACGCGTGTAAGGCTCTGGCATGCAGGCGTGCTGGGAGTCAGGGCTCAAGGACACACTGTCAGCCCTCACAGGATTTGCTAGCAGGTTAAATCCAGGGAAAAAGAGAGGGGGAATCTGAGATTTTTCTCTCGACCATTTTAGTAGTTCTTTGAACTTGCTGATTTCTGAACGCTGCTTAAAGCATTCCAAGGGTTTTAGGATAAATGAAGGTATTTATAGCCATTATGTAGATGAACTGTATATATGTGTGTATATACATACCTCGTGACTTGTGAGGTGATAGCAAACCTCTGTGATTAGATATGGGAAGAGCAAGACTTTGGATGAAGCCTACAGGAGATAAAATTGCTGCAAAACTAGTTACCAGATTTATTGCATTGATGGAGAGTGGCCTGACAGAACCAAACAGAACCCACCTTATTTTGGTTTTGGGGCCACTGGCATGTCTTGAGATACTGCAGTTTGGAACCAGCAGTGAATTCTGTGCACCCGCTCTGCACATTTACTGATTAAGTTTCTTGAATTCACAAAAAATCTTTGTCACCTTTACCTTGTGTTTGACTGCGTGCTATCCTGATTTTAACAAAAGTGCCTAAAACAAAGACTTTATCCTTTGTCAGGCATAGCTGTTTATATTTGGGATGGGGAGCTCACTCGCTGTAGTTCTACATTACCAGTTTGCCAGTGACTGAGTAACTTGATGACAAATGTAGATCCCTGTTACAGTATCAGTTACAGATCTGACAGCTGGTGTGTAATGTTTTACTGCACTACATTTCTTCTCCTATACTGATTCTTCCTAGAGGGAATGGTGCCTTCTGAGAGTGAATTTCCAGTCTGTTAGCTGGTCTAGAAATCCTAAGTATCTGTGATGTTAGATACCTCCACATTTCTGCATTTTTTAAAGTCAGCTTTCTGTTACACTTCAAGAATTCTTAATCCTTTTAAAACCTCAGTGATGCTTCAGTATTAATGCTATAAGCAGAAAATGCAGTCAGGGATTGTACAACTGCTTTTTTGTTTATTATTAGCCTAAGTACTGTGTCTTACAGGTAGGAGGCTCAGCCCACTACTGTTTGGCATAAGTAGTAAATTACTAGTAACAGACTGACTTTCCTTAATTTGATCAATTCAAGAAGTGTTCAGAAAAAGCCTTAAAGGCTAATGTACCTTGACAGGTTCTTAATAATAAGCATATTATAATCTGCTCAATTTAGATGCATATGGATAACTCATCTGTTAGTTCAGACCAAGTACTCTTTTGAGATTTCTGTGCCACTAATATCTGTCCATGAGAAGGGGGAAAATCACAGCATCTCTTCAGCTTCAGATTTAAAGACAAAAGTTATAACAAGTTGAGGTTCTGATGGAAATAATGATAAATTTTGTTCTGCACTTCCTTGAACAGAGAGGATGCTGAGGGTAAAGAAGCTGGTAGATGTGCTGAATTTCATAACTAACTTCTGAGTATTTAAAACTGTGGTGGACAACGATGATGACTTTCTGCAGAGCTGTAGTGCTGACTTAGATGGATTGTGCTCCAACAGGCTTTGAGCTGTGAGGTGTCTCTGGAACCTGTGGGATGGTGGTTTGGATTATTCATAGCAGGGCTTGATGCAGTAATACCTGGGAACACAGAGCAAGATTAGAGAAGAATCTTAATGTTGAAATTTCATTTGGGGAAATGGAAGAAAAAAAGTCCAAATTCATGAAGGATGGGGGAATTTCCTTAGTGAGCACTGGGAGGAGGATGAGGTGCTGAACAGGTGTTTGGTATTGTGGGGTTTCTCTGCAGCATGCACCACTGCTCATGTTCTCATCAGCAGGTTAAGCCTCCCCTGAGCACCCTAGCTGTTTTTTAATGTATCATCATAGAGTTATGATTAAGGACATGAGAGAGAAATGGGAGGAGGAATATGTTCACATTAGAGAGAGTGGGAGTGCATTTTTTTCTACACGGGTCTATTACTTTTGGGAGTCTTTATAAAAATGGTTGTATGGACATGTCATCTTCCTGCCCTGCCCCAAGAGTAATATGCCATGGTGTAGGTAGAGAATAATATCAGTTTTATATATTTTTTAATATATAAAACATGTCAAATGATGGCAAAGTGTCCTCCCCTTAGAAACTGGGGAACAAATGCAATCTGCTTGGATCTCTGGGACCTGTGAAGTCTTTAGCTGGGAGAGCAGCTGGTGTTAATGGGTAGGTGTTTGTCACTGATTAACTGTGTACTGTATTGTTAAGGTGGGTATCTGTGTGGGCTCTCTGCTGCCAAAATGTGACTGAACTGGGTCAGAATGTAAATATTAAAGAATTGAGATTGTGCCGTACTTTCGGTGATAACACCTGGGTGTTCCAGCTTATTCACACAGACCGAGTGTGCCTCGATAGAGCTCCCCTGGGAGCAAAATCTGGTCAGGTCATGTGTCAGTTATATCATTCAGGTAAAATTGAGCACAACTAAATTTGACTGGGAAAGCTTTTTTCTTGCTCAAGTCCTGTGCTAATGCGGTCAGAACCCTGCAGGCAAACTCCTGCATTTGCTGATATTATGATGTTTCTGCCTCCACTGTCAAAGAAAAGCTGCTGTCAAGCCACACTGAATTTTTCAAATTTATTTACATACATATATACTACATTTGTATATTTGACCTGAACTCAGTGTAACATTCTTTGCTCCATCACGATTTCTATGAATTTTTCTTGCAGTAGGTAAAGTGAGATGCATGTCCAGGAAAAGCTAAAGACTGTCAGGGCATGTGGTGGTAAAGTGTTTTATATTTATGAAAGAAACTTTTTACGTAGAAAAAAACTCCAGAGAATTAGCCGTTCTTGTAGTTTGTCTTTTTATCACTTGGCTTTCTTCCACTTGAGTTATGAGATGGGTTTTCTTACATTTGAAGTACTTGTATATTTTGTTCTCACCTGTTTATTGAAATTCTGTGGGTGAACTGTATATTTGTACCTTTTCCCCAACCCCCCAAAACTGCTTGCTGTTAAGGTACTTTTCCCCACTTCCATATGCTAACCAAGCACATTTCTTGCAATTCAGGTTTACATATTTTAGGATGCAAGGCTAATTTTTTTGCTGTGCCTTTCTGAAATTTTTGAGGTTTTTTTCTGAAATATTTTAAGTTTTGAGTTCTAGCTAGAATCATAAATAAATTATCAGAGAACATGGTAGGATTTTTTTTTTTTAAAATTCCTTCCCAGAAAGCTGAAATCCTGTGGATGGCTATTGCTGAAGATTATTACAGTCAAAAAGATTTTGTGTAACAAGACTCAAAGATAAGCTCTGCTTTGTTAATGAGGAGTTTATTGCTGCTAGTCTGCTCTGAGCTTGTACAATGGATCTACCCCATGTTGTTAAGTGGCAAACAGGTTGGTTGTGCCATCCTAGGAAACAGATGAAGTTGGAATGGTGTGGTGTATCCATGGGACTGGGGATGCTGTTATGGAGGCATTGAGAGGGAGGGATGAACTCTGGTATCTCACAGAGCAGTAATAAAAGTGCATCTGTCTCAGTAAGTCACAAACTTTTTTGCCTCATGACAAAACCCCGCTGATGCTTAGTAAGATCAGCCTCTACAGAGAACAACTTGGAACAGGCTGTCCAGGGACGTGGTGCAGTCCCCAGCCCTGCAGGTACTGAAAGGATGTGTAAATATGGCATGTAAGGACATGGTTTAGTGGTGGAAATGGCACTGCTTGGTTAATAGTTGAACCCAGTGGTCTTAAAGGTCTTTTCCAACCTGAACAATTCTGATCCTTCCTTTCTGTGGATTTATTGTCTGTATTTGAATAGACTCTAGACTCTTGCATCTCTAAAGTTTGGTAAGTATTTATGGAAATTAATTTCTCTAAGTGTAACAAGGGAAAAATGAAACTTCAGGTACATGTGACATGAAGCTTGAAAGTTGGTTTGCTTTCTGGTGCTGATCTGTTTAAGTTTTGTTGCTTGACTGGAATTTTGTCATCTAAAGGATGTGGAAAGTTCGCTTGAGCTTCAAGGGTTTAATTAGCTTCATTGGAGCTGTGTGCTTGTATCAATAGGGAAATATAAAGAAGCATGACTGTTCCCTTTTTGATTAAACACAAACTTCACATTAAAAAAATCAGTTTGCAGGATTTTTCTTTCCTTTATCTAGCTCATCCTGGTTCTTATTATTGGCTTGTATATATATACCTTGACTTTCCACAGCTTTCTTTGAAGCCCCTTAATATTACTGCTCATACCTCAAAGCTGTAGTATCAAAGTCAATAGGTGAAATATTAGGAAACTTTAATTAACAAAGACTTGTGACTTATTAATGAGTAACTCCTGTAACTGGTAGGGTTGAGGCTGCTGTCTTTTGACTTCACACAAGGTGGGAAGAGCATCAGTTCTGCTGCCACCATGCCTTGAGCCTGCCTTTCAACCAACACTTCTGGGTTTGGTGTAATTTAAAGTGCTTTCCCTATTCTCAGGACAAGTGTTCAGTACTTAACTGTATTTATTATTATCAAAGACCAGTACAATTTATTGAGAATCATTTTCATCTTTCCATTTCCTGAATAATTTGCCAGAGTATGGGAATGAGCTTACAAGGGTGAGGATTCAGAATTAAATTAAATTCAGAATTAAATTACAGACCTGAGTGCTGGGTGACCCCACCAGATTGTCCTTGCTGTATAAACAGAACTTTTTCTCCTTCAATCTGTTACAAACTCTGCCCCACTTGAGACAGGTAGCAAACCCCCAATGGTTTTCCCTTTCAAACCATTTAATTGGTGACCTGAGCTTTCTAGCTACAGTAGGTGACATATTCAGGACAGCATTTTCTGTCTAGGTAGAGACCCTTTGTCTTCCCAGCCGAAAGGAAACAGACCCCCCTAGCACTCTGCCTTTAAAGATTTGGGTTTTTTCATTTATTGATGCTTTATTATCATTGGAGATAAAAAATCAGATACCTGGAGTGGGACAGGCTCCTTTCCTGTAAGGTCCTGGATACCAAAAATTACTCAATCAAAAATGGAGCAGTGACTTGACTTTGTGTGTGTAGTTTCTTTTTTGCTGGTGAGTTTCAAGTCTTTGTTTAATGTAAATTCCTGTCTATCTCCAGTTAGGAGAACCCTTCATAGGTAGCATACTGTCTTCATATTCATGAAGCAGTTCAGAAAAGTAAAGAAATCCTGAAAAATGTACTTAATGCTCTATGAAAGTGAGCGATGGTGTAATAAAACTTCAACCTTTTCTCCTGATGCTGAAAAGTTACGGAGTGATGGGGTTTGGGTGGTGGGTTTTGGGTCGGTTTCCTTGTTTACTAATGTGGTTTAAACACTTGGATTTCGTGAGCACGATGATAGTAACGGGCTCAGCTTTCCTCCTCCATGAGAAACCCCTCCGGCAGCCATCCAGAGGTGCTCCCTTGCGGTGGCTGCCCCGTGTGAATGCCCGCTCTTGAATCCCAGGGTGGAATGGGAGATCTCTGTGCAGTGCTTTCCCACAACAGCACAATGAGCCACTTTGTCAGCGCGGCAGCGTCAGCCCGGAGTCAGGTTAGCGGGGAATGGCGACAGCAGCCGAGTTTGTGTTGCACAAAGGTGTGCTGAGACCTTGTTGGAAACGGGATTTGGTATGCAGGCTTTTCAAGAGCTGCAGATTGATAGGATAGATAGCTTTTTTTTTCCCTCCTGCTTCGTAGTTTAATTAGGGGTAAAAAAAAAAATAATCCCCACCCCACTGATTCCAGTAGATTCCCCGTTGCACGGGAACTCCAGGAGAGATAACCAAGGTCTTTGTGGTATTATTGCAGAGAGATTATTATTTGAGAGAGCAGAGTTGAAGGGGAGGGTATTTATCGACAAATGCTGTGCTTATCAACCTGTAACCATGATTAATACTTTGGCTGTTAAATGGAGGAAGAAAGCAAATAGATGAAGCATACCTGTGCCTTATCTGACTTTCACCTTTGTGCAAAAATGTCTCTTTGCATAGAGGTTCTGCCCATGTCCCTGGGCACGTTCTTGGGCTTGCAGTCCTCGTCTGGGGGAGTTCAGTACTTAATAAAAGTATTAAGAGTGCATAAAGATGTACTCTAGTGCATCTAGAAGGATCAGAGACCAGTGTGTAGACAGGTGTAGGTCTGGACTAAAAGGAGTTGTTCCTCATCACACAAATTGCTTCAAGCAAATAGGAGCTTATTTCAATTGTGTTTAAACTTACTGAATATCTTGCTAGACCATGTGAATTTTACTTGCAAATTGAAGGTGTCAGAGACAATGCAGAGTGCAGAGAACCTGAAAAGGGTGATAATTTAGTTAGAAAGTGTGCAGTGTTGTGTCTGTTGTGTGGAATGACTCTCTGCACTTAGGGGACCAGTTTGTGCTGTGGGTGGAGGAAGGGCTGTTGTGCCACTGTCATCCTCCTCTCCTTGCCCTGATGATGGGGGACCACAGCTGGAAGAGCTCTGTGCTTTCCTGCTGACCTGTGAAGAAGCAGATGTCGTCAGAGAATCACAGAGTGGTTTGAGTTGGAAGGAACTTTAAGGCTTCTTATTCCATCCTGTGCAATGGGCAGGGACACCTCCCACTATTCCAGATTGCTCCAAGCCCTGTCCAACCTGGCCTTGGATGCTTCCAGGGATGGGGCAGCCAGAGCTTCTCTGGACAACCTGTGCCAGGGCCTCACCACCCTCACAGGAAAGAATTTTTTCCTAATTATATCATCTAAGTCTACTCCTGCTTTGTCCCCATTCTGTTTCAAGTGACTTGTGGTCTTCTAGAAAAGCACAGAGATGCTGAGTGCAGTTGGGAGTGTGTTGAACAGCTGGCAATTAAACAACACCCAGAACTCTCTTAACTCAAACGTCTCTGAGGGTGGACAAGCAGCAACAAATTAGTTTGAAATGTTAATTGCTGCTTGTATTTTTGGAAGTGCGTAAAATAATTTCCCTTGAAAAGAGAAAAAAGTTTGAAGTACTTGCTATTTTAAAGCCGAGTTGTGCCAAAAACAACACTAAAAATCATGGGAATAAAGTAATTGGCCACTATTGTGCAAGAAGAGTTGAACTCAGCCTATGGCTGCTCAGAAGAATTACTGTGAAATAGTGTGAAAATTGTGTGCTTGAGAACTTCTCTATTTTTGCAGCTCCATCCCTCGTGAATCCTTTATCCGTTTTGGAGGAAAGTGAGGAAAGAAAGTGTGAGAACAAAGAAGGAAAGGAATATAAATAGCAGAAATGACTAACTTAATTTTCAGATTGAAGAAAAAGCGCAGAAAAACCCACATGGTGAGGGTGAGTTGTATACAGGTTGTCTCTGCAGCTTGCTCTTCTGCCAGCAGTGCAGGCTGTAGCTGTGGCGTGGTTTTGTGTTTTGGAATTGATTTTTGAGCAGCAGATGAATTTGCTGTTCTAATACTATTTGCAGAAGCGAGAATGCTGTGGAACCGTTGGATTAGCTTGTCTGCCTGTGGCTTTCTGCTCAGCCATAGCTAATATAAGCCTAATAAAAATTTTGAAGGTCTGTTTCACCCTGGTGTATTTTATTCCCTTAAACCTAGTTCCACTAGGTTTGCACATGATTATGATGGCCTTCAGGCACTGCACACCCCAGGCGTGGGTGGTGGTGGGAGGAGGGTGAGTTCACTTTTCCTACATGAGTTTTCACAATATTTCCCCCTGGAAAACCAAGGGGAAAAACCCCTAGTGTGGTGAGGTTTTTCTTTGGTAAAAGACTCCTTTGTGTGCCAGATTGCTTTATTCCAATATTTCATCAGAGCTATTATCTGCTGATTAGTTGTACTTGCCTTGTGAAATAAGACACTCCAGCATGATGCAGTTTGACCTGATATCCCCATTCCTGATGCTCATTTCTGGTACGTGTTTGAAGTTATTTGGTTATTCCATTTCTTCCCAAGGTTAAGCTAGGAACCAGTTTTCAATAGTTTTTCTGTTCCTGAATGACAAACATTTCCTACAAGGAGTGTGCAGCTGGTTGCAGTGCAGATTTGTTGTTCTTTAAGATAATGGAGTTTCAAGCCTGGAAAATTTGAGGCCAAATTTTAGGTCTAAATAAATGCAAACTGCTGAAAAATCTTCATATCATTACCCTTTGGATTGCTGCCATGGGAATCTAACACCAGTGTGGGGGGAAAAACAATGTTAACTTTCCTTAATCCTGCATAGAATTGAATATTGCTGATAATTCCATCTTCAGAGATGGAATGTACCATGCACATTGATATGTGTTGTTGTTTAAAATAAACTAGAGGGGAATAAACCCACTGATTAATTACAGTGGTTAAGTTTTGAGAGGATGTTTATGCTTTTCAGCTTGCTGGAGATAGAGTCCAGCTACTGTGGCCTTGTGTGTGTGAAATGCCACAGAGAGCAAGCAGCAGGCATTTCACTACCTCTTCATAAAATGCCAGCGGATTGATTGTGTGTATGTATTCTCTCTAATCTGTTTTCTTTTGTCATAAGAGATTTTTAGAATTGCTTGTATTGCTTCAAAATTGTTATGAAGAAGCCCGTCTGTTTGGATGCTTCCAAATTAATCTACCGTGTTTGTAATTAAACAGAGAAAGAATGTGTTCAGGTTTCAGTGGCGCTTCAGACGGATGTGATTTAACTAAACTAATGAAGGCACATCAGACAAGACAAATTCCAGACTGTTTGTGCCTTGACCAACCATCTGTGCACATACCTCCAGGTACTGCTCATGTCTCAAGAGGCTTTTCTACATGAACAATTATTACCACTCCTCTTTGAATTGGAGTGGCAAGCCATGGCAGGAGTCTCTTGAAAGCAGCTATATTTTCACTGAAAAGCAGAGTGGTAAATATAATTGTGTTATGTATGTTTTAATTAATCCTGAATTTCAACATGTGTTGTACAAAATACAGTAGGCAAACGGGGCAGTGTGTGAGTCCTCTCATCTCTTGCACATAAATTCCAGCATCAGCAGGAATGTGCAGAAGGAGCAGTCCTCATTCAGAGCCTTCCTAGTAGGTAATAGACCCATTTTAAACTCTTAGTGTCTGAGAATGTGTGTGTGTACAAATAAGACTATGTATACATCTTTTCCTTGTACATACTAGCAATTTTTTCCTAGCTATTTTTCTTTCTTATTCAAAAGATTATTCAAAACTACTCTGGAAAACTATCCATTTCTTCAACTATATAATAACCAGCAGTAACATGACTGGCCAGACTTTGATAGGGTTCTTCAATTGCACATATAATGTCCTGAAAAATAACAAATAATTACAAAACTATTTCTCTTTATGGAAGAAGAATAAGATATGCTGCAGGTAATGGCTTCTATGAATACTAAATGTTGTTTTTTTTTAAATTCTCACTGTATTTTACCATATATCTTTTCCAAAGTGAGTTTTCATCTAGAAATATTTGAGTCTTCCCTGTTTTCAGGACCCATGTTTCTAAAGATGTGTTTGAACTCTCAGTTCACCAGGTGGAACTCCCTGTGACATGAACTTATAATTCCATACATTTTTTTTAACCATGGCAAAGCCCTTTTTAAGCAAATCCTCCTTCCTCCTGTCCTGGTTATAACAGCACAAGTGTTTGAGGGCTGATGCTGTGCAGTGGATGGGGAACCCTCCTGTGTTCACATTAGCTGTGCAGGTGATGCTGGAGGTTTTGGGCTGGCCATGCTGTTAGGATGTGGTTTGGAGGATGCAGATCAGATATCACAAATCCTTTCCTTTTTGGCTCAGAGAACTGCCAATTTCTGAACATCCTCACTGCCGAACCTTGTCTCCTGGAGAAAATGGCTGGCTGGGGGGAGAAACAGTTGCCTTGTGACTGGTGGTCAGCAGGGCAGTTATCACCAGACTTTGGCTTTTGATAACACCAGAACTGGCTTTGCCCATGGTTGTCAAGTACTAAGGAAGCTCCTGCTGGGTTGGATTATTTCTCTGGCCAGTGCAACAGCCTCTGTGCAAGAGGAGCTCACCCAGCCCCTACAGCCTGGTAGAAGAGGGTTTCCTATGGTACATGAATTAAAGGTAGTGGTAGAAAGGAGCCTGTTAGACTGTGTAACCCTGTGTGTACCATTTGTGTGTGAACTTTGTCATGGGGAAATGCAATGGGGTTGTTTTTAGGCGGGAAAGGGAAAGATCTTCCATTTTAACGTTGATATTTGTGTGCGTTTCAAGAATTTTGTTATCAAGGCTAGGGTTGAAGACGGGGTAGCTTCTTACTCTTTCTGCAGTGTATTCTCTTCTGTTCAGGCAGAATACCCCTAAATATGCACTGCAGGAGTAAAATGTGGATTTAGCACTGAATTTTGTTGTATGTTAAATAAACCTGGGTACGTGGCTCTCCTTTGTATTGAAAACTCTCTGTCTTTGTTGTAGTACAACTTCTGTAATTCCAGATGATTGTGATAAAAAAGCAGAACACTTTGTTCAGGAGCTTTTTATGGTCTGCTGCAGGGAAATAAAAATCAAGTCTTTGGAAAGAGCAGTCACAGGACTCAATATTCACAACTCCTCCTGCTTCTGCCAGGTTCTCTGCATTTGTCTGCCATAGCTGGAAGAGGTTCTTTGGCTTTGTAAAAGACAGAAGGTAGGAAGAAAATCACAGAAAGAAAAATGTTCTTGGCTTCCAGCCCTGTAAATAGCATGGGTGAAACCTTCTAGGAAAAGTAGAACTGGGTATCTTGATGTGGTTCACACTGCTTTTGGAATTTCAGGAAAACTGACGTAACCTGTTGGGTCATGTTCTTTGACCATACATGGACATTGGGTTTTAGATAGTTACACTTTATTCTTCTGTGTGTTTTAATTTTCTCTCTAGTGCCATGTGCAACTAATTTATGTATTACTAATTCACATATTGAATTAATTTAAGGAAATGGAGTCATCTCAGGGATCAGTAGAAGGCTACAGTACTGAATTGAAAATCAAGTTTGCAACAGTGATGTGCAGACATCAAAAGATTTGGAAGTTTTGTTTGGGGACAGAGACATCAAACTTGGATGGTTATTTCTTCCTTGCTCTATAGCAAAGTGGAAAGCTGTGATTTGCATATTCCTGGAGGAAGCTAGACAGGGAGATGCAGCCTCTCACTCCACGTTGGCGTTGTTGTGACCTGTCCCAGCCAAACCTAGGGAATGTAGACACACAGGAAATATCTTTTTAAAATTTAAATATAGTCAGCTTTCTAGACAAAACCCCAAATTTGAGTTAGTACCTGAAAAAAAGGCTGTGGGTTAGTATTTGGCAGTCCATATTTTAGCTAAGGAAGAATTCTCATATCCTGGAATGTGACCTGGCTCTTTGAGTTGTGTCTGGTGTTCTCTTCCATCGATGTTCCAAGTTCGCAGGAAAAAGAAACTGTTTGTGTTCAGACCTCACTTTCTTTGTATTAATCAGCTTTGCATCCCCTGAGGGAGGAGGAACACTTGGCTTTAGGAGGGGTGTGAAAGCACTGCTAATAAATCTGTTTTAAGTAGGATGGATGAACAAATAAGCTCAAAAAGCTTGTGAGGCCTGTTTCCAAAGGGTTTGGCTTTGCAGTGAAGCCTGCCAGTCTCAGGGTAGATGTCTTAACTCTGCCTGAAGTACAACTTTGTGAAATACTGCCAAAAATTCCTGCCAATGGCTGTGCCTTGTTGCTGGTACTGCTGCTGGTGTCATCTCTGGTGGGGTTGTACCAGACCTGACAAAGAGAGGAAGTCCTTTTTGTTTGTTTTTCTTATTTTTTTTGTTTTTCTCCTTTCAAGTGCGGCTAGTGTAGACAGGGCTGTAGTGACAAACCATTAATAAAGCAAAAGGAATGTAGCTGCAACACTTTAAATAACAACACGTAGCAAATAAATGTCAACATATCCGTTGTTGTGCCTGGAATGGAAATATTACTGGGAAAATATGTTACTTTAAGCTACAGTATGAGTTTGTTCCTCAAGAAAATCGTATCAGTGTGATGCTTAAACTGTTAAAGCTCGACTTTCGGATTCAGACTAAATGAACATGTAATTTCTTTGGGGATTGGGGTTTTGTTTTATATGGGTTTAAAACATTTTTTATGAAAGTTTTGCTCTTTACAAATAAAGTTTAAATGTGAATATATACATTTGCACACACACCAACTATAGATGCATAAGTAACTGCATGAATAGCCAGAGTAGTTGGAGGTACAACTGGCTGTTGACTTCAAGTCAGTCTGTTTTCATTGAAAGCTGTTGATTCATGTGCAGGTGATGGGATTGCAATGAGCTCTGGAAGAGGTTGATGAAAATGAGGACAGTGTATTTTGACTAAACTCCTAATTTAGTTGTTTAACTAAAAAAAAAAAAAATTCAAGTCTAGCAGCATTTGGGGCTGAGGGAATATAAGATTTACAGTATCCAGTATCCATGGAGTGGGATGCTCTGACCCTGGTGAGGCTGGCTCAGTCCTTCATCCCCTCTGGAGCAGCAAACTCCTGATTTATGGCTCTCTAGTTGTGTCCCATGCTCTCTGCCAGAAATTCCCCTTGCTGTATTCTGGTGTACTCTGATCATCTTGTGCTTGCTGATCACCTATGCTGCCGCCTAAGTCACAGCATATTTTTTTTGTAACTTGAATTTGGGATGTATATGAAATTATTCAGGGTGACTTTGGGATTCCCTGGCATGAGGGGTACTGAGGAGGCTGCTCACCACTGGACATGTGAGGTTGCTTTGCTTAGGAGTTGTGCAGAAGTCTAGATAAGATACGTGATGAGATCATCCGTTCTATTCACCAGAGCTGTGTTATTGCCCTATAAACCAGCATGATGATACCCTTAACACTGAATTAAGACTTGTTTTTACAAGGCAGCTTCTCATGGTTTTACTGATGCTCATGTATCCCATCAGTTAGCTGTGAAAGGGGGAGGGTGTGCTGGAAGTGATGTGTGATTTTTCACAAATCCTTACGTGATGTCATCATTTTCTGTTGCCCTTCCTAGAACGGGCTGTTCAGAACATTGAGGATGTGCTGTCCCTCCTGCTCCAGCAGAAGCCTTAATCCTTTTGGGTCCTGATTAAGTGGAAGTCAGGTGTCTGGTCTTTGTTTTGTAGTGGCAGTTCACACTGTTTACAGGGCCCTAGAAAGAAAATAAACGTGTTTGGCTTTGAAGTGTGGCTATTGAGTGAGATCGCTGTGACATCTTAACTGTGCGAGTGACGTAGTTCCAAGAGCTGTGGCAGCAGGCACCATGGGGATTTAAGAGCAAAACTCTTAAGTGTCTCAGAACCTGCCTGTTTCAGCAGTGAAGGCTGAGGTTCATAATTGTGGGAAAGAGTGGAAATCTGCCTAGCTGGTTTTAGGAATTCTTGCATGGAAACTTGACTTTCCACACTCTTGATCTAACAGTTAAAACTTCTGTTCAGAGCCTTGAGCTCCCGTACGCCTCCTGTTACAAAAGCAGGGCTCCTGCATAAATTCCTGTGTGGCAGAAGGACCTTCTGAAGTACAGCAGCGCTTTTGCAGGGTCCTTAACTGATGCTTTCTCTTGCAGGAAGTCTGTTGAGGAAAGTTCTCCATGAATGTACGTCACAATGATGATGACCGACCAAATCCCGCTGGAGCTGCCGCCGTTGCTGAACGGGGAGGTGGCCATGATGCCTCACATCGTGAATGGAGATGGATCACAGCAGGTCAGAAATGGGCTGGCTTAAATAAACTATTTCTGGGTCAACAAGATGTTTTCAAGATGGGGAAAAAATGGTTTTCCGTAGCACTGGAAATCTGCCTTCACGCTGAAAAGACATTAAAAACAATGATTCAAGTGTACCAATAAATTGAATGTATTTGTTTGCATGTGTGTTCATTGAAGTAAAAATAGCAGAATTGAAACAGTGGTTGTAAATGCTGCATATTTGAGGGCTTTGCAGAAAGTTAGTCTTGTGACTTACTTGTGCTCACTCTTGTCCAGACATCTTAGTAGCATTTGTGGAGAGATTTAAAAAATGCTGAGATGAGAAAAAAATGGAAGTAAGAAAAGAAATGGAGAATAGCAGTGATGTTTGCTATTCTTTGTTACCTCACTATACCTTTCCCGGCAGGGCTGTGTACTACCCTGTGCTTCATTACAAGAAGTAGATGTAAATTTTGAGTGGTTTTTGAACAAAGGCAAGGTTAAAGTTGCTTTTTTTTTTTCTGGGACATACTCTCTAATAAGCTTGATCACAAGGTGGTGGAATGATCATGATACCACAGTGAACCTCCATGATACAGCTTGGAGGATCAAGCTGGTGAGTGGTAGGTTCCCAAAAATGTCATCTGGGGTCAAGGTGTCTCTATGGAGAATCTCTACCCTGGCAATATTTTTTTGTTGCTCAATTTGGTTCTCTCCTCACGTGAGAAATTTCAGCAAATTATTGTAATGAGCGTAGAAGCAAGCTGTCCTCCTTGAATAAAAGGTCATTCTGTCACTTCTCCTTCCCTGGATCATTTGTTCCTCATTCCAAGCTGTGTTTTGAGTTAGACCAAGCTCAAGGGGAAGAATAATTTCTGCTTCCCTGGTGAGCTTCTAAGTCTTTTTGCTTATCTGAGATCTCATTATGATGTAGATTTTCATTGTTGTGATTAGCTTGGGGTTTTTTTTAAGTCATTTTTGCAAAGTGTGCTTTGACTTGAAAAAATAGAAAAAAGTGCTTTCAGTGGCTGCATTAACCAAGTCCAATATTAGTACTCTTAGATGAAGAACAGTCTTATTCATACTGGAAAGGATAATTGTTCTTTAAGTACACATTTTCTTCTTTGCTGGAAACCACTTATCAGGTCAGCCTGTCCTGTCAGTGGGTCCTTCTGTATTACAGAAAGAATAAGTGAATTGTTCTGAATTGCCCTCCTTTGAGATGGTGTTCTAAGCCCAATATTTCAATTTCCCCACCTTTGATGATTCAGCAGCCTGGCTTGGCAGATGCCTCTGTTGCCTTTAAAGTAGTTTCTCAGCTAATGTTTTGCATTAAAAAGATTTGCAGGTGCACTGGAAGCACATTGCTTCTTGCTTTTACTGTGTTATGCAAGCACAACTCAGAAGAACAGTTCTGGGCCAGGTCCCCCTTCTGTGGGTCTGCTGGATGATAATTTTAGATCTCATCTCCTTATCTCTTGAAGTACCTGTAGCTGAAATACCAGTTTTCCATGGGACTTCTTTGGCCTCTAGTCTGGATGTGCCCTCATCTGTTGCAAAGCTTAACTACCTTTGTGCTTCATCGTTTTCATTCTATTCCTGAAGCTTTAAGTGATGTCTTTGCTTTTCAAAAGTACAGTTGTAAAAATGGAATGAAATTGGAATAAATGCTTTGTTTGATCTTTGCAAATGAACTATGTTAATTGCTCTTAACATGGTTTATTGTAATGTGGAAACAAGTGTTTGTTGAAAGGGATTTACTTTAGCTACTTGTAAGGTGGGAAGAGCCTTCAGGATAGATTCACATAGGAATGACTTCCTTAAGAAAGGTGGTTTGTATGACTCCATAAATAGGTCCTAGCTTTAGGAGGACACACATTTACAGGGTGTAATTACAGTCTCCATTAGAAGCTGGTGGTGGGAAAGCATCACAGCAGAGCTGGTGGAAGACGAGGCGTGTGGAGTTTTCCAGGCTGCAGTGTGGCCAGCAGGCAGGTCAGTGCCTCGTGCTTCGGGGCTGGCAGAATGGAGGTTCTGATGGGCTGCTCTGGGCACACTGGCTCTTGCTCACCCTCGTGTGTTACTGGATTTGTGAAGCCTCAGCTGTGCCAGCACCACAGAGCTGCATTAGGAGCTGTGCCTGGAAATGCTGAGCTCCAGGGAAAAGCCTTTCCTCAAAAGACCCATTCTTATACACGTAGAATAAAGCAGACTGGAGCTGGTGAACCACCTTAGCCTTGCCAGCAGCAGAGTGATGCAAAAGGCAAATCTGCCAGTGAGCAGGCCTGCAGTGTAAGGCAGTTGCATGGGAACATTCCCTTGCTTTATCTTCCTGAGAGTAAGGGCTGCAGAGCTGCACAAGGCAGGGCAAGGAATGTCTCTGCCTGCTTGACAGTAATCCTCTTCTCTGGACTACCCAAAATGGCATTTCTAGCACTGACTTGTTTTTTCAGTTTCCCACACTTTATTTCCACTACTACTGACTGTGTTCAATGCTTTCATGTCGCTTGCGGAGCTGTTTCTGCTTCTAATCCACTTGTAACTCCTTAGGGGATTCAGGGAGCAATAATTAACCTTTTGGTCCAAGAATTTCAGTGGTTTCCTGTAGGTACTCCACTGCAAGCTCTAAAGAGCTTGGAGTATCAAGTGGAGGGGCAGCTAGCTGTGCTACAGCACATCTGTACACAATGGTGGACTAATTAGTTGGGGAAGTTTTATTTCAGCTTGGTTTACTCATTGCACCTGCAGACGTGCAGCAGGTTTTCTGCTTGCCTGCTCTTTGCAAAACTGTTTACCAACCCTGTGGTTTCAGCACTTGGTTTAAGCTTAGGCACTGCACATAGTGCTGTGTGTGCTTGTTCTTGTCTTTTAGGGTCACAGGCTTTAAATGAGGGAGACAAGAGTACAGCTGAATGAGGAACCAGATTTGGTACTTCCTTATGGCATAACAAGTCTGTGCACCTTGCAAACAACTGAAAGCACTTTAACTGGGTTTTATACTGAGCCACAGCATCTGAGCTGAGTGAATGAACTTTCTGCCAAAATTTAGTTAGTTCTTCATGGCTTCTCGATTTATTAATTTATTTTTACTGCTGCTTTGGCATGTGTGTTTTAAAGTTTGATGAATTAGGAGGTTCAGGATCTACCACTTGTGGGTTTTGCTGTAAAGAGCACTTGTGGTAAGCTGACTGAATTGCCTCATGCTTCTATTAATACCTCCATTTTTTGTCCAGTCAAGAAAAAGTTAAGCCCAGATACTATTTTTGAAGTATTAGTTTAAAAAAGTCAGCTTTATTAAGGTGTAGCATGTTCCCTGAATTTTCTTACTGAAGAGACACTGAAAGTGTTTAGCCTGCCTGTTCTGTGTGACTGAGTGATGTGTTCCTGAGAAGAGTATTGCACACAGAATGGTGTGAATTCCCTGGTCCTTCCTGTGGGATGTGCCTGTAAATTCATTGGAATTTGGGCTACAGTCTTTTAAAGTAGATAACAGAATGGATACAAGTGATTGTTTTGTTTTTTCATGTTTTGTTGTTTATTTTCTTTTCCCAAAAGATGGAATGCATTCCATAAGTTATGCGCTGTAGAAATTGTAAATGCAATGAATTTTAGTGGTTTAAAGCGTTTGTGAGGAACCTGTGGCTGGATCCCAGGTGTTGCCTATGATGTTGTGTTCCCCAGCTGTATGAAGCATGATGTATCTCATGGAAGGGAAAATTCACCACACTGGAATATGTTTAATGTGGGTTTTAATAAGCCTGAGCCCTGCAAGCAGCTCTTTGACCTTAGCGGGGAAAATGTTCTCAAAAGGGGGAAATACTTTAAGTGAGCCCTGGGACTGAATTGCATCACATGGATGCAGGTGAATGTCATCCTACTCACTGCTCTGAGAGGCCACAGAGCAGGTGGGGGATGATGGCCTGCCTTGAGTGGGAGTTGTCTTCTGTGGGTTTAAACTCTTGCATAAGTAAACCAGTAGCCTACAAAAGAGGTCATAGGCTATTCCCTTGGTCCTTAGCAGGTGGCATTTCTGCCTTTGCATGAGGGTGTTTCCCCACAGTGTATATAGTTTTATATCGTAGAGTGGCTTGGATTGGAAGGGACCTTAAAGCCCATCTCTTTCTACCCCCTGCCATAGGCAGGGACACCCTCCACCAGACCAGCCTGCTCCAAGCCCTGTCCAACCTGGCCTTGGACACTTCCAGTGATGGGGCAGCCACAGCGTCTCTGGGCCACCCCTGCCAGGGCCTCAACACCCTCACAGTAAAGAAATTCTTCCAATATCCAATCCAAACCTTCCCTGAGTCAATTTATTTATTCCTGAACCTGACCTCAAGCCTGCATTAGCTTTGTGGCCACTTTAGTCTCTTCTCCTGGCCATGAGAGTTGGACAGTGGGAGCAAGGGAGGCACGAGTCACATGTGCTTGACTTGTCATGAAAAGTTATTCTGGATATACTCTGTGGGATTATAAATATTTATAGTAGCTATGCAACTTAGTAACATTCATCACTCAACAAACACGACTTTCAATAAAATAGAGTGACATTCTTAAATGCAAAGTAAATGCAAAAGGAGCATTATGGAGATAACAAGCTTTCTCTGAAGATGCAGCAGGTACGGCTGGGCTTCAGCACCAAGGGGATTAAACTGCTAAATTAAACATGAGAATACTTTTTAGAAGAAAGAAAAATCCTTTGGGATTGTGCTGCTGACGCCCTGCTCCTAGCTGTCACATGCTCCAGCTTTTTGGATGGGAGGAGGCCGAGGACTGAACGTGGGCTGGGGTGACCTCGGACAGGAGACCGCGCCCTGGAGATGCTGCCAGCCAGCAGTGAGGGCTCCAAGTGACCCTCCAAGTTCTTCTCCCCTGTTGCCATCTCATAATTGTGCATACTTGTTATGATGAATATTGGAAGAGGCATAGCACAATTAAAGGTCATCTGGGTTTGTTTTCATCAAAATAGAGACATTACCTTTACACTTCTTTTATTGCTTTCCTCAGATTTTTTAATTAAAAGCATTAGAAATGAGGCATTCTCATGAAGATCCCTTGTGTGAAAGGAAGAGAGGGAAGCTGCATTCCAGGCTGCAGAATATGGTCTTGCTGTTTATGAGGACTTGGGGAAAAATAAATCATGGAATTAGTTTTAGATACTTAATGTGTATAAACAAAAGAAATTGCAGTGTGCCTTGACATTATTTGTCCCAGGCAACTGGGACAAGTCAGGGGTGTTGGCTGGAGGGTGCCCCATATATAACACCCAGCGTGTGCTGGCTTTAAGAGTTTGGCCTCAGCACTGCATCTCTTTGGTCGGTGCAGTTGTGAGCTCTGGGGAGTTGTATGCAGCATGGGGGGACTGCAGGGGGGACTGGGTGGTGGAATGGATTATGGGGAACACCCCAGTACTCCACTTTTGGAAGGGAGGGGCTGGGGCTGGCTTGCAGCCTCTGGAAGGATCCTCCCTGAGGAGCCTGGTTGCTGCTCGTGGGTCATGTCCTCCCTTTGTGCCCAGCCCTTGCTCTGCTGTTGACCCACATCAGTCACACCTTGGCTATTCCTGTTTGCTCTTGATATTGCTGCCTTCCCCCAGCAACAGTCTGTAAATGTTTTCTTCAGCTCCAGAGGTGGCTGATTTGAGCATCTGTCAATAAGGAGTTATTTCCATATCTATAACATTTTAATGGAAGCTATTGTAGATAAGTCCCAAGCTCTGCCCACAGGCTCGTGTTGGGGGGACAAAGCTGTGTGGCTGCTGCTCTACCGGAAACAAATTTGTTACTGGAACAATTAGTCTTAAAACCCCATGTGATTAAGCAAGGATGATGCTGCTTCATTTTGGCCATCAAAAGCAACAGCTGTGATTGGGGAATCACCTTTTTTTTTTAATGCAGAATCCCAAGAAATTATTTTTAAGGGACAACTGCCATAATGTGGATACTTGTGCTGGTGGTGAACTCCTGGGACAAAAATCTGTAAATCTTCTGATAACTCTGGGTTGTTAGGCATGTGCTTTGTGTAGGAAGAATCTTGCTTTAGGGAAACGATGGAGCTTTACATGCACGGGGCATCGGTCTTAGTTAGGGTCTGTATTTTGAGGAGCTGGATCAAATTCTTCCAGAGCTGTAAAGCTGTGCAAGAGCTTCTTATTTATGTTAATCAGATTTGTTAGTAAATAACCAGCTTTAGGGTGGTTGGTTTAGACGCGTAATGCAGATGAGCTGATGAAATGTTTCTATGATTCTTGGCTTCTTTGTGTTCTGGTTTCTTCTTTGTTGGTTGTTTTGGATTTTTTTTATTAAGCTGGATGACATTGCATTGCTCTGTGCTTCTTTTGACCTGATGCCCATGTCCTGTAGTGGATAATTCACGCCTATTCATAGCAAAAGAGCACTTAAATGCTGTCACTTAAATGTTGATTGTTCGGAGCTTAGGGATGGAATGGCTTTGTGCCTTTTATCTTTTCTGAGCCATTTATTGTGCTCTGTATGCTGGATCAGGTCCACCCTGATCAGTGCTCCCTGAGAAATGATTGTTGCAGACAACATAATGGCTTTCATATGTCATTTTCTGATTTCCAGCTTGTGCTTTAAAAATGTTGGTGAAATAATGGGTTTCTGTAGGATTACTGTAATTCAAAAGGTCATCTAGGTAATAATTATCTTATGCATTTGGTTTAAGGAATTGAGAGACACAACATGAATTCAAATTCTCTCTCTCCAGATTGAATGATTAAATTCTACATGCAGATGTCCCAGAATATAAAGACCAGACCTAAATTTAGAGAGAGCTTTCACAAAAAAGATGTAGATTAATCTTGGTACAAATTGAAAATTTAATTTGTATTGTGATTGAACTTCTGACAAAGCAGTTAGCAGAAGCGTGTTTAAAGTATTTTAGTGAAAGTTTCACGAGCAGCAAGGTGGGATAAATGGTCTCTAGTTCCCAGTGAAACTGTCCTTTTAAGAAAGGATTCTAAATTATAGCTTTTAAACCCATTGTTTCAGACACCTGAAAATTAATAAAGATGATACAACATACCGTGAACTGGGACATATTTTGGTGCTTCGTGGTCCTTGTGTGATCCCATCATCTGCAGGATTCAGCAATGGGAGAGTTTGGGGGTGATCGTTTTATTATTTTAAAAAATATTATATTTGTTTAAAAATAGTTTATTGCTGGTTCTGTGTGCAACTGTTGAACTGTGTGTGTGCCTCCAGCTTTTGCTTAACTGAGATCTGTCACGTGCAAGACTGAAATAGACATTTTTCAAAACATAACGGATCAACTCCCCACAGCAAAAAACTTTTTGTCCTGTGAACTTGAAATCCCATTATGGGTTGGTGCTGCATGTTGGAGCTTATGTACTCTCTGTTCTCGTGGGCCAGTGGTTTGAAGATTTATGTCCTTAGCTACCAGCATTTGGCCAAGTTAAACCCACCCTCAAGATTTTGGTGTGGAACTCAAAGCTGTAATTCTCACCTGTATGCAACTCAGTTACATCTTTATTTCAACTCTTAAAATGTAGATGAGTAGGTGGGTTTCAGATCTCTGTCTGCTCCTGGAGTCTGGGACCCACAGGTGCATATGCCAGTCTGTTCCCTCCCTGCCTCTCCACCTCTTCCAGAAACGGGATAGCCAGTTACTGTTTCAGGGAAATTTAAATTTTTGGAGATTGCAGTGAAATAAATGTTTATTTTTCTTTCTGCAGGTCTTTTTGGTTCAAGTTAATCCAGGTGAAACCTTTACAATAAGGGCTGAGGATGGAACCCTCCAGTGCATCCAAGGTAAGAAGATACACAAACATGTGGATGAGCGTTTATTTGCTTTATGGGGTACCTGTTCTGTCATCTGTACAAAAATGTGATGTGCAGCTCTGAAAATGCACTGAAGCACTGAGAGTGAGAACTTGCAGACGTGGCTGCTCTCTGTATTCTAGGAGTTCAGTATCTCAGAATGAGTCATGCATTTCTTGGAAGTCCAGGAGGATTTCTCTCTTCTGTTATTTATCAGTCCCATCTTGCAGCCTCTTTGCATCTTTTCTTTGACACCCCCTCCATTTAAACAGTGAAGGAGTGGGTGGTTCTTGCTTGAAGTTGCATCCCCATGGAAATGATGAATTAATAGTTGTTTGAGATAGACATTACAGAAGCTTCCCTGAACACCATCCAGGGTTATTTGGTCTTGATGAGCAATAATAACAGCAATTTAAAGCTGCGTGTTGAGATTTATAGCCAACATGCTGTGTGGTAAGAAATTGGTCCATGTGGCAATTAACTGAGGAATAAAGCTGGCTACTCCTTTTATTTGAAAAGAATGCTTTATTCTGGCTTAGTACATGAAAGATTTCCATTACAAATATAATTATGACCCCATTTATTTATAATTTTGTTCATGCTCAAAGTGGTGTTCAGGCAGTGCATTTAAATGAATGCAACTTGAAACCTCATGGTTCTGTATTCCCAGTAATTTAACATGTTTGTGCCAGTGGGACTTCTTTGGTACTCATCAGTAGTCTTTCATAAAATTGATTTAGAATTTCTAGCATAAGATTTTTTTTTATTTGCTATGGCTGCAGTATTGACTGCTAAGGCTCATGTTTATTTGTATACACCCTTTCAGTTAGGCCTGAAAATTCTTGGTATTCTTTTCAAGCTAAAGCTTCTGATCCTACTTTATTGTAAAATATTTTTATTGCTGAATTACCTACGTGCTTCAAACACAGGAAAGCACCTGACTGTGTTGCTGTTGTGTTGTATTTTTTTCTTTTGGTAAAGCTGCTCTTACCATTCACTTGTGGAACTTAATGCTAATAGTAATCTATTGCAGAAGATCTGTTCTAATCAGCCTGCAAATATACTAAGATTTGGATTTGTGACCGTTCTGGTTTTGTGCTCTGAGGTTATTGTAGGAGACAGGCTTATTTTGTATGCAGTCTTTTTGGAAATTACACACCCCCTTGCTCTACAAATCTTAGTGTCTTTTTTTTCTTCCTGTGATAGAGTTTTTGGTATGTTTAAAGGTTATAGAGTGTTTGGTATGTTTAAAGGTGAATGTATTCCCTATACATAGGGCAGTACTCAGACAATAATGATGGTTTTTTCCAGTGCTCCCACATTGCACTATGATTAGCAAGAAAAGGAATAATTTTAGCACTATGTTAAGGCAGCATGAAAGTCTCTTGCTGGGCAGTGCCTCTCAGCTGGTAGCTCCCTGTGGAACAGATGATACTTGCTTTTTCCTTACTGCCACGTACTCAGGGTTATGACATAAGATGTGCTGCTGAATATTCAGAGTGGGAAGGACTGCTTTATTGCAAACTGGGTGATTCTTCTGAGTTCAGGGAGTGAATGTGGTTAATAAAAACTTGAGATGTCAGGCTTGGTAACACTAAATTCTTCAGGATATACGAAAGCTCTTCCCTTTGGCATGTGACCGTTCTGCAGGGACAGCTAACTCTGCTTATGTAGAATTTTTTTTTATTTTTTGCCTATGACTCTTTGAGCAGTATGAAATCTTGAGGTTGTGCACCTGGAGCCAATTCTGGAAGTCCTGTGAGTCCCACTGTGAGTCCCACAGTGTCCAGAACCCTGTTTGGCTCCAGAGCTGTGGTGTATCTGGTGATGATGTGCTTTAGAGGACTCAGACAAAAACAACAGAGAAGAAGATGACTTAGTGAATCTCCATTTGCCTTATAAAGATTGGAAGAAAGACACTTGAGTAAAACCTCTGTGGAATATCCTCTGTTTTAAACACCCTGAAGTGTAATGAGCCACTAATTGAGTGGCCAAGTTTTAAGCCAGAAAGAACAGATGCACATTTGAATGTTTCTCATGTTCTGGAGCAGAAATCTGTCACATATAAAAACTTTTTCCGGTTCCTCAGGGTTGCAGCAGTAAGATAATCAGTGAAAACCTAAAAATAATAACGCCTAAATTATAAGAAACAGGAATAAATATGTATTTGTAACTGAGGATGCAAGGTGTTGCAGCAAGTGCTCTCTTCATTCCTGTGTGGTGTTTTTTTTTTTCTTTCATATAGTTGAAGATGACTTGTTTAAGACAATGATTTTTAAGCTCTGTAGATCATGGTGTGGGCCTGGATTAGGCAGCTCTTGGAAATGATGGTGGCTGGGACAAGTTCAGCTGGTCAGTGGGCATGGAGAGGGTCTGTGGTTTCCTTGAGGAGATAAAGATAAATAAGAAACCCCACTATAAATCTGGTCTTCTGGAGAAATCCAGCCCTTGAATGCACGGTCCATGTGGTGAGTTGTTTAGGAACCATCTGAACAGTTCCAGGTGCTCTCAGCAGGAATTGTGTTGTTTTCTGACTTCCTCAGGATTTGCCTTCTCCAACCCATGTGATAGAAGAGATGCTGTGGTTATGTGACTTGTGTAACCTTTGTAACAACAGCCAAATAAAGGAATAAAGGAAAGGGATGTTGGGGATTGATTGAAATTAATTTTTTAATAGTTGCTGGAAGCTGAATGAAGTAGAAGCCAGTGACCTGGGGCTGCCTGTGTGGGTGGGAGGCACATGGTGCTGCCCAGCTGGGCTGTAAAACACCCCAGGGCTTGCTGAGTGTTGGGGCTGGCCACCTGGCCTGTGGTATGAAGTGGAAACATAAAGCACATCCTTTATTCATGTGTGATTATATGGCCAGTCTTTTGTTCCTTTTAATTCATGTGGGTGTTAATGACGAATTATTGGTGTGCTTCCTTTGGGATTTCCCTGCTCACCCTGTGCTGCCAAACACCCAGAGTGAGCTTGGGGCTCTGAGTGCAAAGCTGCCCCTCTGACTGGTTTAGGATCTCAATTCAGTGCCTTTGGAAGATGGAACGTGTGTTTGTGCTCTGTCATCAGTATTTTAAAAGCTGCTTTTTATATAAACTTTGACAGATATTAAATACTTCATAAATGTGTCAATACTTTAAATGCTTCATTTCCTTTTCACATATTCCCATTTTATTTGTCAGAAACTCAGGACTTGATTGTTGCTAGCTCTGCAAGAAAAGGACAAGGGTAGGGCATATCCTCTGCCATTTCTTTACTCAGCTATTAACTATGGACCTTGTATTTCCTTTGTGTGAAAGATTGCTTCTAGCTAGTGCTTTGTGGTAACCACAATAAATGAAATATGGAGCAGAGTGAGAGTCTGGATCTGGTAACTACAGAATGGAATTGAAACAGACCCTGAATTAAAAAAAAGTATTCTGCTTTCTAAATTTCAGAATAAATAGATCTCATGTGAAACTCACATGTTCAGGAAATTCACGTTCCCTAGTGGCTGATTAAATATGTGGTGTTTTTACCCAATATCTTAAGATCTTTGGTAGAAACTTTTCTTGCTGTTTTGTTTTGTCATTCACACTTCAAAAATTCACTGTTTGTGCGTAGTTTGGGGCAGTGAGGCTGTACTTGAGAATCTGTTCAGAGCTTTTCCCTCCTGGAAGGCAGTAATGCCAAGCTGTCACACCTGTTGCGGTAGGAATAACATGGACAGAATGATTATTCTGGTGCCACTTGACCTTACTTGTCAGCCACAGGTTGAAAATATGTATGTACAGAGTATGCAGACTGCATAAAGCGTTCTATCCATTGATCACACAGAATTGCCCAATTATTGCTAAATGTCCTTTTTATTGCCATCCATGTAAATGGTCCTCAAGCTGGATCTTGTTTCCTGCCACAAACAAAACTGAATTTTCTGTATGCATGTAAAGCTGCAAAAAACCTGTAACAAGGTAGAAGAGCAGGTAGCAGAAAAGCAGCTGATTGAATAAAAATTGGAATTCCTCATAACTTCTGCCTAACCCATGCTGCTGGAAATACTCTCTTGAAACTCACCTCTAGTCTTTGTCTTGTATGACAGCACAAAGTTGGAATAGTGAGGAACAAAATTTGCCTGAAAAGAAAACAAATACTCTAAAGGATTAAAAATTCTGCTTTAATTCTGGGCTGGAACAGGGGGAATTCACCCTTGCATAGGGTGAGCAAGGATCTGCATTAAACTGGTTTTGTGATTTACTCAAGGACAAAGTGCAATGGCATGGAGGGGTTGTAGTTATGTTGGGGCATAAATATTTGTGTTGCAGACAAGGACCTAAATTCCTTTTGGTACGTTACATTTTGAAATGAAAACAGGATAAAAACATACACAATTTACTAGTACTGATATTTGTTTCAAGTGATGTTTTCAAATGTTTTGCCTTTGAGACTGAGCTTGAAGTCTTTACTTATCTTGTAAAACAAAGAATACAAGAATTAAATTTCAGTGCTGCTTTTTCTATGGCTTTAAAAGTGAGTAAGTCAAGAAAAAGAGCAGAAGTATGTGTCTTAGGTTAAAAATGTAAGATGTGCCCAAAGTATGTATTCNAAGTATGCAAAAAATTTAGCAGTGGTTTCTCAAATGAAAGATTTCCTGGAATTATTATTCCCTTAATTTGGTGGGTGGGTGTGGTTTGGTGTGGTAGTGCAAAGGAATGGATAATATTAAAGGCTTAACAGCTGTATATTTGTATAGGAAGAGTGTGTGTGTCAGTGAAATAAGGCTGTTAGTACAGTCCAAGCAAACTAAACAAAGTGTGTATTTTTTTTTCCCTCTATGGTATGAGGTTAGAAATGAGGAAGTGAGTCAGTTTCTTGCAGGGGAGGAAAGGGTTGGAAATAGATGGGACATAGTGTGAGCAAATGAGTGGTACCTGTGGAGTGTTACTGGGTGGGGACAAAGGCACAAGGACGAGAGTGGTGATGGGCACATACAAGGGAACAGAGGGATCACAGAATCCCAGAATGGTTTGGGTTAGAAGGGGCCTTAAAGATCCTGTCATTCCACCCCCCCTGCCATGGGCAGGGACACCTTCCACTGTCCCAGGTTCCTCCAAGCCCTGCCCAACCTGGCCTTGGAGATAGACTTTATTAAAGAGCAACTGGTGGAAGGTTCTTTGGGCTCTCCAGGGCAGGCACTGCCTGTGTGCTGGTGAGATCCAAAGGCTGGAATCCCTTTGGTTCAGTACCTGCTTCTATCCAGAGCATCACCTGAATTACCAGAATTTGGCTGTTGGTTACATTTAAGGAAAAAAGTTTGTGACTGTATTCTAAGTATACTGCAAAGTACTGCATTGATCAGAACATTAAGTTTGTCAAAGCAGGAAGAAACATTGTCCTTTCTCACCTTTATCTGCTGGTGATTGGAAACTGCATGTGGTCAGGCACATCTGGAGGGTGCGTGGCAGCAGGACAGGATGGATGTGCTTGGCTGTGTCAGGGAAGGGAGGGGTGACATGCAGGGTGAGCTCTGATTCTGTTTCTCCTTGTTTCTGCAAAGTGTTTCAGCTCTTTCCACCTACGTGCTGGTGGGCAGGCTGGTTACACTGCATGGAAAACTCTGTAGGAAATGCAGTTTCACTTCAGACTGTTTTGGTCATTAGGGCTTGGAGCAGAACAGTCTGTGTGGTGGTGTTTTACAGCATAGCTCTTGGTATTAAATAGCTTGTGTTTATGCTTTGTTTATTAGATTTTGGCTCAGTTTCTTTCTGTTTACCAGCAAGGGTCCTTTTCACCCTATTAAGTTTTAAAACATAACTCTTACTTCTCATTTACATCGTCTTACTTTGACTTCTGGTACTTGGTGTCTAGATTTAGTGTTTGATGGAAAAGCCAGGCTTGCAATACCCCTTGGTCTCCTGTAGCACAAATACATTTTTGATTTATTAAAGTTCTTTCTATTAGTGGACAGATGAGGAAATATCTGCATAAGCATCCTCCACAGGCAAGCTGTGGTTGAGAATAACTGGGAGGAATCCCATGTCAGCGTCTAACCAGTCTTAGTTGTACTGACCAAAACATTTTTTTATATCTATATAACAGTTGGTATCATCCTTTAGAGGCATTGTCACCATCTTCTGGGTTTGGTCACTTTAGTGTTTCAGCAAACTCAGCTCTGTAGCACTGGCATGTCCCCAGGCCTGGGATCAGCTGTGCCTTTCCTGTTGGGATGTTACCTGTGGTCCACTCCATAGCTATAAACCACCAGTTGTTAATTATATAATCATAACAGACACTGTTATTTTATTTTCATATTGTTGCCCAGCTATAAAATATCAGAATTTGCAGAGGAACTTTTTATCCTCTGTGTTATTCCTGATGTTTTTGGTGCATCTCTGTATGTCAGAGAGAGACTCTTTGCCCTTTTAGTGTTTGGTCACCTTAGAAAACTGTGGTCCTGGTGATGTATCCTTTATTCCTTTCATGTGCAATAAACACCTTTCAGGCTTTCATATCTTTGTGAACCTTGTGTTGAAATTGAAGAGAGAGCAATGAGCTGCTAATCTGGAGTAGGTTTTTCCCATGCTACTGTCAGTGAGATCACACCACCATTCCCTGTTCATCTCATGGTTTTATTCTTTTAGCACACCACAATCAAGTATAGGAAGCCATGTAAGAAGCCAAGAGTAAACAATGGGATGCTTTGTTTACTGTGTGAATAATCTTTGCTTCTCCATTTTAAATCTGATAATGCTAAGAATAATTATGGAAATTTATTTTGCATGTGTGTGATTAAATCTTGAACCAGATGCACCTGCACTTGTAGCTTTGCTGGGTGGAATATCTGGTTCTTTATAGTTGGTAGCTGTTATTTGTTATAGCTTCCCTGACACAAGACAAAAGGAAAAAGAATCTTGGCATGTAATTAAATTTTAATTTGGCTTAATCTTTCCAAATCCTAAATTGTGACTGTTTTGTAGTGCGCACTGAGAAAGGGAGAGCGGCAATACAGCTATGGCTGGAAGTATTTTGGAAATTCTATGAAATATGGAAACCAAGGATTTCTTGAGACCCTTGCTGATGGCCTGTGTCCACCTGTCCTGGGTGGATGGCCAGAGCCTCTCCTGACCCTGCAGCCTGGTCCCTGGGGAAGCCAGTGCCCTGGCTGGGATGGGACCTGGCAGCAGGTGCTGTGTCCTGCTGACGTGGCCTCAGGGCACAGCCCTGGTGGGGGAGAAGGGCAGGGGCTGAGCCATCAGCAGGCTGAGAAGTAAATTAAGACTTGAACCATTCTGGTTTGTACATATGTAAAAACCAATCATCCTGCTTCCCAGCAGAGCAGCGCCCAAATGAGCAGGGAAGCAGTTCTTGAGGCTTGTGCTTTGCTAAAATGGCAATATTTTTGTACATTTTTTGCAATGCCTAAGACTCTGCTGCTGGGAAATGTGTTGATCTCTAGAATTAAGACAGCAGACTTTAAAAACTAATGTTAGAACATACGATCTGGGCTATAATTTCAGACTTTTTTTGGGTTTGTAAATATACAGGACTTGTATTTAAGGTTTGTGTATGTCCTTATTGTACTTTTGTGAATGTGTGTGTGTATATATATATGTCTGACAGAATCAGGAATTGTGGTACATCCAAGGGCCCTTGGGAAGTCTGTCTTGTACCAGCATAGTATCAATTGTTAAGTTTCCCAGTATCTCTGTATCTCTGCCCAAAACACGGGGAAGCTCTGTGAGTGTGTGGGTATCTGCAGGAATGCTGCAGTTGTGTCAGCCCAGCACAAATGCAGCTAATCCTCCTAGTGTGGACCCAGTGCATTCCAGTCCATGGTGGTAGGACTTTCAAGTCCAAGATCCACATTCTTTACTCAGGCTACAGACATTGCAAACCCCTTAGTCAGTGCTTTTAGTCTCTTTACAGTCTATTAGTGCAGCTATACTTCTGAATTAATAAGGCAGTTGTAGTCAACTTTCTTAATCTGAAGTAATTATGTTTGTTGGTCAGAAGAATCATGAAATTATTCCATTATCCTTTTTAAATTCCTTTATTTCTCATCACAGGCAAATATGAGTTTCCCATGCTTTTTATTTTTTAATGCCTGTGATTCTGGTTCATGTTTGTTATTCATGTAGGAGATGTGGATTAGGGATGGGGATGAAGCACATTGTAACTTAGAATCTTTGCAGGGCTTTTATTATTATGCTTCACATTTTTAATTTTGAAACAAATCTCTACTTGGATAAGTGATAATAATGAATTTACTTTAAATGGTAAAGAATGTAAATTGGATTGTTGGCTTTGCTAACTTTAAATTGTACTTATTCCCACCATAAAAAAAATCACGTAGTGGTTGTTGAAAGCTGTATTGAATCAGCTGTTGATTCTGCTGTTATCAGGTTTCTGGGGCTGGGTAGCTTTCACTCTGGCAGTCTAACCCCTTCTATATTTAGATTCAATTTGTGTGATCATATCTTTAAGAGTCTTGTTTGTTCCTTCTGTTTTCTTATGGTCACTGCCATAGGGTGAATTCTGTGCCTGTGACATCAACAGCTCATTTTATGTGTCATGATTATTTTCATTAGTAGAGGTTTGAAGAACAGATGATATTAACAGAAATAAATTGCTGAGTCAGCTTTGTAACGAAAGCATCACTGGCTTCTAAACACAAAGGAAAGGAAAAAGCCCACTCAACCACAGTAACCAGCGTGAAATTGCATGGCTGTGGACAACCTCAAAGTGTGTAGACTGCCATCCAGTTGTATCAGTAATAGTTGTTTAACAGTAAATCTAGAATCTGACTTAATGTTCCAAATTATTTAGGACAAATATCCTAGAAACAAATAAACCTACACTGTGATTTACTCATTTAAACACCACAAGACTTAATTTTGTTTTTTCCTTTCTTTGTGGGTCAGAGAGCTTCAAATACTACTTAAAAATCAAGCCGCTCCTGGAGATGAGTGGGTTTTTTGTTTTTTTTTTTTTCCTATGTTTAACAGAATACCAAGTTCTGTCATAATTTGTGCAACTTAGTTTTTTTATTAATGTGCCCCATGTGTAATGTAAAGCTGCAGGGTTCTGCACATGCTTTGTTTATAAGCTGGGCTTGATTACTGCTTATGACTTTTTGCCTTCTTGATTATATTATTAACTACAGTTTTGATGGTGTGTTTTGGTTTTTTTTCTTGCTCCTGTGTTTTTTTAAGTTTATTCCTCTTAGGTCTGTTGGGAAAGATATAGGGGGACATTTGAGTGTAGATGGGTTATCACAAGCAGTGCCTTCCTCTCTGGGTTGCTGTTAATTTTCTGTCAATACACCCCATATAGGTGATCTTAAAAAATATTTGGTAGCATAGAACCATGTTAGCTCAGTGAGTATGGGTGGGATTACTCAGCAGCAAGGTTTATTTTTGCTTCCCCTGGCAAGTGAAGGCGTTGTGACCCTGCAGGTAAGAAACCTATGCAGAAACCTTGGTGTAAGGCTTTGTCAGCAAGTTATGTTCTAATTGTTACGTTTTGGGAAGGCTTTTGTATTGCCAGCACTGGCAAACAAGAGTTGCAGTTTTATTTTTTTTGCTTGGATTTTTTTTTGACCATACAGCTTTCAAGCAGAGTTTTTAAAGTGACCATTTGATTTGGTCCGTAACTATCTGCATACTGTTTATCCAAGCTTCTCCTTTTAAGTGGTGCGCGTGTTAAGTGAGGCTATACTGTGTTATTTATAAAGATCCAGCCTGAAATTCCTAGAAACTCGTGGAGTTTTGGTTTCCCTGCCTGCTGCTGCTGAGGGTGAGGCTCTTCAAATGCCATCTCGGCGAGGTCGCTCCAGATGACCTCGGCGTAAGGCGATAAAAGACTATTTTTGTCTCAGCAGACGATATTATCTCACCATAACATTTTTGAACATTTCTGGCTGGATTGTTCTCAATGTTGGAGCTGTGCCTGGAGAGGGGACTGAAACACAATGCCTGCCATTCTCAATTGTGTGAGCACTTTGGTTTGATGATGGGACTGTGGTGAACGGGGTGGGAGTGGGGCATTAATTAGGCCCCTCCAGTCCAGTTCCCAGCACCTGTAGCCTTGAGACTTACAGTAGCTCAAATATGTTAGATTTCTAAACCAAGTATTTGTGTATGTGTGTCTCTGTGTATATTAGGTATGTTTACTTTTACATAAGAGGTATCTATGTACAACTGTAAAAATATACATGCACATTCAGAATATATATATTTGTATTTCTAGATGGTCATTTTATCACCTTAAGATGGTTACTCAGCTCTCCAAAGCCATTCTAGCCATGGCTGAATGGAGTTCTCCCGAGTGGAAGTTTTTTCTAATCTTGATGCTAAAATGGAAATGGCAAGCAAGTGCCATTGGGTGATCTGCCCACAGGATTTTCGCTGAGCCTTCATTAAGGTTGCTTAAGTTAGAAGTAATTTGCCTCCCTTGAGGGAAAATTCTGATATTTGGAATGTTTATCAGTCATCTGCAAAACGAAATGAACATAATTGGTGGCTAATTGTTTGCAAGAACTGTGAAATACAATTACGAAGAGTTAAGCTGAAACCAATTGTGTTTATGAAATCTAGCATAAGAAACACTGTATTAATCCTGCCTCAATACCAGGAAACGCAATTAGTGTAATTAAGACTATCATATTGTAATTTTCTTGGCGACTCGATGCCTTGGCAGCCGCTTTGCCCTGCCAGGGCTGGAGCGGAGCGTGTTCCTGTCGGCGGCTCCTTCTGCCAGGGGAGCTCTGGAATGACTTTGTTTACCCTGTGGTGGGATGCTGCTGACGGGTGGAAAAAGGGCTCCCAGCTCCTGTGTTTTTGGGTGGCTCCGCTGCGGGCACGGTGTCGTTTTGCAGCCCGTTGTCTGGGCTGGCTGCAGCTGCATCCCTGCGAGCCAAGGGAAGCGGAAGGTTTGGGATCCTCACTGGGGTTCCTCCAGCTGGGGTTTCACCCAAGGCACTCCTTGGGCTGTGTTTTCTGCCAGTCCTGCCCTGACAAGCTGTGCCTCCGTCCTGCGCCGCCCTGGGGTTCCTGAGCCCTGTGTAGGAGGGGACAATGCAGGAGAGAGAGGCTGCAATTAGGGCAGAGTAAACAGAGAGATGAGAATTGCAATTATGCTCTCATTAGCATTGCATGCTATATCACGACAAGCACACGAATAAATAGCTTTGTTTGTATTGAAATAAACTTAGGCATGTTTAACTTGGTGTTAGGAGCAGCAATCATAGATATCTCCATGCGGGTAAGAATGGGGACCATCACTCTTAAATCGGTTTTGAATGTACATTGCTGATGGATTTGTTGTAGCATGTGTCCAGGACAGGAAAAATTGAGTATGGTAACATAGTTGTTATTGTTGCAGTTTGTCTGTCGCTGCTGTGAATGCACGTAATTAAAGGATAATCAGCATAATGCCTACTTTGAGCTCTTCTTAATGGTTTAATTGCTTCTCTGAGTTAAATAAACACTTTATGCTTATTTTACAAATTTTTTCCCTGGGGAGCTTGTCACATGGAAGTCTACGTGCATGTATTCATTTTTAAACATAAAGAATAATCAGTTATTTAATTAAGCTTTTCCTGAAGTTCTCTTTTGGGATATTTTATGTTCTTATGAGCTGCTCTGATAACTAATGTGTCAGAATAGGCTGGGTAAGAGAGGTAATGAGTTCGTCAGCGGGAAAATGAACGTGCGTGTTAATGTTATTATTCCAGAGTCATCTGCGTGCCCATCCTTTGTGGACACAAGTGCCTGTGTACATTTTTCTGTACTTTGTGAAATGCTTTAACAGTTTCAAGGGCCTGTGATGGCTGCAGAGGATGGCTGAGGACTGTCCCCAGGTAAAGTGAGGCTCTGGGTACAAACTGGTTTGAAGCCTGAGCATATGCAGATTTGAGGTCTCACTAGAGATTTCTTTTCTCTAGGCTAAACAAGAAACCATCTAATTGTTTTGATCCTCTTTTTTTTCTATTTTTCATTCTGTTCATTTGTCTTTTTAAAGACACTTTATTTCACTGCATGCCATGTGTATCCTGTGTCCATTGGAACTGCCTGGAGTCTGCAGAAAATTTTATCTGGCTCTTTCTTCTACAGTGTAAAAGTCTTCATGTCTTTTTAAAAGATCACCTACCCCAGAACACTTACAAGGTATATTCAGTATCTTTTTGTATTACCTGCATTTCTAGATACTGTCTGCTCAGCCAAGGTACAGCTCACTTTAAGTATTATTGGAAGTTGCTCCTTACAAAAGGCCAGAGCAGTGTGCAGCCTGGCTAGCAGGCTCCTCAGTGAGCAGGTGACCCTGATCAGCCGTGACATTATTTAGCACAGGAACTGAATGTTTTCCTGGTAAGTTTCTCAGCCAAGGACTCTTGGTTTCCAAAATACGGGTACGCTGCAATTACTACCTAAAGGTCTTCTTCCTTTCCTTCATACAGGGGAATTTAATATGTTTCCTTGAAATGGTTTGAACTGCTCAATTAATTAATGCGCTAAGTTAAGATCTTGTTCAAACAACGCTGTTGTAACTGTCTTCTCACTTCCCTGGTAGTGCTGTGGTCTCTACTCCATGATGGTGGTGTAAATTCCACACCACACAGCCACCCTCACCCTATTTTGAAGCCAGTTGTGTTGATAAACACCAGGGTAATCTCTCTAACTGGGCTGTGAATGTTTGTGTGTGGGTGGTGGTGCTGTGCAGATCAGGGGTGTTTTTGTTTATGACCAAAAGGGTGTAAGGACAAACTTCAAACTCTGCTGCATCCTGGAGCAGTGAGTGGCTTTGGATGAGCATGTGAACGATGACTGAACTTTTAGTCGAGTTTTTCTCCTCCTCTTCACTCCAACATCTTCTCTGCAAATGAGGCTTAACTCTACAGAAAGGTGGGGGTGTGTTCAAAGGCTTCTCAATTTTTTTATCGATATCTTGTCTTTATTTGAACTATGGCCTTTTATGTGTTCGAATAACAAAAAATGTTTTCCTCTGGGTGAATCTGAGACTGAAATTGTGTTGTTGACAAGCACAGCAAATTGAATGAATTTCAGTTTTAAGGCCAATTCAGATACCTGAGCATCAAATTTGGGTGATCTGCTTTGAAGTACATTATCTACACAAAAGAATTAGAGGTCTACAAGCTGATAAATGGCATTTATCAACTGCTGCTCATTCAGTTATTTCCATTCTATATGTAGCCAGAAAAACTTAAGCACAAGATGGGGTAAGTGAATTAGGTAGCTGGTAGAGCCAACTGCTATGTCAGAAATAGAACTGTAGTTATTTTCTAAGCCCAGACTATAGTTGCAATATTACTTCAATACTACTATCACTCCTATGCTTGCAACTTCGTAAACCCCTTGTTTGATCATTTGAGGAGCTGTATGGCAAGGACCATTTTGAATATCCAATTTGGAGCATTATTTTTCTGGCTTTATTTTTACTGTCGAGATAGATGTGCCAGGTAGGCATAGTGTTTAGTCTTATCTGCCTGGATTTAGTGAGTTGCTGAAAGCAGTTTGTGCGAATGTCTGGGCAATTTTAAATTGAACTTTTTATAATTAAAAATGTAATGAGAGTCATTAGAGCAGCAGTGATTCTGTTCTAAGTACAAATGCAGTTAGAGGCTGAAAAATTGCCTTTCAAACCAGATAGCCCTTAAAAGCTGGCTGCAGTGCTGCTGATGAGGAATGTGGGGCTTGCAACTACATGTTGCAAGTCTCAGAAAGTGTTGGCCAGAGTACCATCCTCCAAACATGAGGGGCTGTAGAGAGCCATGCTCAAAATTTTAATTGTATTTTTCTGGACAGAGATAAAGTGAAAATAGTATTTTATTCCCAAAGGTCATTTTATTTGGCAGCCACCAGTGCTGTTTCATTGTGCACAAGGAACTCTTTTCTGCCCCTTTCTAATTTCTTTCTCTTTTGTGTTTCACCTGTGAATTACTACATCTTCCAGTTTGTCTAATCTACATTCAAACCTTTATTTTAATCGTGTCTCAAAAGCTGGATAATGGTTCTTCAGCCTTGCTGTGGATGTGTTGCTACTGGTAGAGCTTTCAATTCAGTAGAGTGGCTGTTCTGTCTTGTACTGCTCTAAAGTGCTTCTCTTCCTTGTGATTTTTGTATTAGCAGAAGACAGTTCTTACTGGTAAAAACAGAGGTTATTTTTGACTTTAAAAAATACGTGGTTTGATACAAGTGACCTGACCTGATGGAGAGCTGCTGCTGAAAGACATGACCTCATGATGTCCTCTCCACCCTTTGCATCATTTCCCACTGTTTCCTTTGCCTGGTGCTGGCATTTGCCTGACCCATTAGCCTGGTCAGGAGGGAAAAACTGATCTTCTGCCATTTAGTCTCAGCTCTCACAGTTCAGGAGCAAAAAAGAAGAGGGGGAGGTCAGGAGGAGGAAGAAATGAGTGATACTTCCACTTTAGTGGCATTAGCTCACAAACCTATTTATCCAGTCACTAATTATGTATCCTGCTAGGAAAATGATGAACTAATGTGAGTTAGGAACATGAGCTGTGTGTTACAGGGGTTAGAATACAAGAAAGTACTTGTTAAATTATTTTGTTCAGTTTACAGACGGTTTTAAGTGCCTGCTCTGCACTCACTGCTTGTTGGGTGTGTGTGCCACAGGCTCTGGGTGTCTGAGGCATCATCACATGGGCACTCCAGAAGAGAGTCTGGGACCCTTTTGTCTGTAAGACCCTTTTAATTGTTTCTTTTGCATTTTCTTTTGCTGTGGGGCTTTTGAAACCCAGCCCATAAAGAAACCATCCATTATACTTGTGTCACCTCAGGCTTCTTTCTGCTGTGAACTAGAACAGATCATCTGCTGAACTGGCCAGAAAGAAATGGAAAATGTAGATGCCTGAGGGACACTTGAGCTGAGGAGGTGCTGGGCAGTCAGATGTCAGTTCAGTCCTGTGGAGATCTACTGGTAGGACTGTGCCTTTTCTTTGAGTTATCTGGGAACCATTTAATTTATTTCCAAGGAAAAATTGCAGACACTTGCTAGGGATCAGTAAATTGTGAGGGGTGCACAAAGGGGTTATCCTTGGAGTCCCTGCTCCTCCCTGGCCCTCAGCTCAGGAGCTCTTGCACTAAAGGATGCTGTGTGGAGAGGAAATCTCTCCCTAATTTCAGAGCAATATAAATTCTTCAGTTCAGAAACTGAAGTGGCCTCTCTTTCTGTTGTTTGTCTCATTCTTCTGTCCAAATACCAGGGGAATCACAGTGTCTTTTGGACTTGAGAGAGCTTGGCACATCTTACTTCAGACGAGGAATGCTGCTTTGCCCTGCTCTAGATATTCCTGCTTTGCTTGGAATTTGATTTGCATGTTTTGTACTTTGCTGTGTAATGCATCCCTTCTACAGGAAACACTTGGGGCTTCTGTACCTGGAGCATTTTTTCACACTACAGCTCAGCTTTGCCACCTTGGCAGCTGTAACTGAGAGTGCACATCTTGGGCTAAAGCCTTGGGGTGGATGCTGTGATAGGCATCCTGCATCTTTACAGGCTGACCACAGCTGAGGGTCTGGTGACCACAAAAACGCCTTTTTCTTGGTCTGTGCATGAGGCAGAGGAGAAACATAGAAGAACTAAGTTGGTGCTGAAGTATAAATACATGTACTGTCTGTGCAGGTAGTGGGTTTTACCCAAGACTTTATAAAAATGCAAATTTGGTGATTTCCAGTTTGGGAAACCAAGTGGGAATTTTGTCCACTGGATGTTTATATTTGTCCTTGAATGAGAGCATCTCAAAAATACACATCCAAATAGGTTTGCATATCTGGGAATTAATTTTTCTTTCCACCTGCCTGTTTCTCTCTTTCTTTTTGAAGTTTTTGCTACAGCCTGAAAACTGAAAGTCTTTTTGGCCTCTAAGTGTCTTCTTGAAACTGGGGTGGGGTTTTTTGTGTTTTTTTTTCTCAGTGTCAAATATCACCATCAGCTTCATCTCACCATTGCACATGCTTTCCTATCCTGTTAACCATTGTGCTGTATCTGCTGGAAGAGGAGGGTTTTGTTACCTGCAGACAAAGAGAGGCTCCTTCGAGGTGTCTGCCAGCAGCGGGACCCAGCTCCCCACCTGGCCTTGCACACAAAGGGACACTGTCCTCAGGGTTTGTCTGTAGCTGCACAAAGTCTGAAAGCTGAGCTCTGGGGGGAAAGCTGACACAAATTCCACGTTCGCGTTGCAAGCTGGCGCTTTCAAAGGTGCTGCACCTGCGGCCTGGTTTAAGACATTATTGTAATTGTTACTATCTCAGTAGATTTAAGACCTAGTATTTTGTGTTTGAAATGACTTTGTAAGAGGGAATGTATTTGGTCTAACATCAGCCTTAGTTGTGACAAGAGGGGGTAGTAAGCAGAAAGTGTAACCTCAAGCACTGGGGTGTTCCTTTGGCTTTCAATTAGTCTGTGAGCAGTGCTGATCGTTTACTTATTTCCATTCAGGGATTTATCAAGGGGAGAGGATGATCATATTTTCCTTTACTTAAGCCTTAAGTTGAAGCCTGAGGTGGTGATAACTTCTCAGGCTCTCTCATGCTTATGCTAAAACCTTGGTCAGCACTAGCCTTGCTCTCAGCCAAGGCTGAAGAGACACTTGGCACATCTCTGTGTTACTAGTGGGCAGTTGCCCTAATCCCAGAACACATTGTGATTTCCAGTGAAAAAGACATACATGGCAGGGAGAAACGATTTAGTTTGACATTCCTTGAAGCACAAACAGCTGTGCTCAGCCTTTTTTTTTGATTTTAAAAGCACAGTGGCATCTCCCTGGATAATCAGAATTACAGCTGAGCATGAACAGCAGGGCATATTTCTGTGCAAAGTCACTTAGCGAAGTGTTGCAACACAGATTATCCGATGTGAAACAGCTGTATTCATTACTAATAGAGCAATTTGACAAAACACCAACATGGCTTTTTCCCACAATAACAGATGTGTGGAGCAGGCTGCCACCCCCTCCCCAGATTGCCAGCATCTGTGCATCATGTCATGCTCCGAGGTGCGGCGTGGCCGAAGTGCCTGCCAGAGTGGATGCATTTATTTTATCCCTATGATGAAATAGTTATGTTGTGACTAATCGGGATCCATCGGCTGGAAAATTTTAACAGCTTGGAAGAGACTCTTTCTGCCTTGTTATTGCTTATTACTTAATAATAATGTTTTGTGGATGCGAATGTGTTGTAGCTTCCCAGCACATGCCAAGCACATCTGAACTTCCTCCTTTTTTTCCTTGCTGTCGGCTGCTAAACAGGCAGTCAAGGATTTGTTAGTCCACTATACACCTCTCAGGTTCTCCCTGAGAACAGTGGAGCTGCTGCTTAGCTTGCAGATGGGAAAATACATATTAGAGCCAAATACTGGGGCTGTGGACAGTGAGAGTCCATTTCCCTTCCCCGCCTACATAAGTCAATTTGTTTATTCCATGTTTAAGTTCTCAGTAGAAGCACCTGTGATTACAATAACTTGTTTACAATTAAATTACTATATCATAGGGGCCACCTCAACATACTAAATGGAATCAGAAAGCTTTTATTGCCTTTGGGAGGTCGTTGGCCTCTGGAGTAAAAGGAAGGGAAGGGGGAAAGCAGCAGGGACTGACTGTGTAGGGAGTTGGGGAAGACACGTGGCTTCAGACAATTCTGAAATAGAGCTTTGATTTATTTCTGTTATTGGTTAAAAATATCAAACGGTGCCCCTTGTTGAAATGCAAGGTATTGAATAGCAGAATGTGATCACAGTTACTTTTTTTAGAAGATAGGATACTTTTCTCTGTGCATCAAAGCACAGAGATGACAATTCCATTTATCGTGTCCCTGCAGTAATGTTTTTTTTATTTGACTAACATGCTGAGAGTTGCTCAATTGCTCTGATTTTTGAGTTCAGGAGAGATTTCTCAGATACTTGGTTTCCATATCTTAGAAGCAAATAATTTCCAACCCCTGTTTTTGTATTAGCCTACTAATAGTTGTCAGTAAGTATTTCACTGGAAGGAAATGAAGAGCACAGGAGGTGAGAAATCCAAAGAATTTGAGAAATCCCATGGTTGCTGAAAATGAAATAACTGAGAGACAGTTTTAATGCAGGTACACTTGTTAGTCTGATGAGTGTGATCAAAGACTTTCAGTGTTTCATGTAACTCCAGGCAGTCACAGGGGTGGATCCAGCACCTTGGTTCCCTCCAAAACAGGAAGAGCATCCCAAGGGGTGTGTTGGACAATCAGAGGCATGGACAAAGGTGTTCATGGACACCTCAGCATTTGAAAATTTGGTGGGATGAATCTGTATTAAGGCTTTTACAAGGAGCTGGTTTGTGTGAAGCTGGTGGAGATGCTCAGTCCTTGCTCTTTTAGCACAAAGTGGGGAGCACAGCCAGTTGGAGGAGCAGCCACTGCTCTAGACACAGGCACTTCATTTTCTAGAGAGGTCAGGATGTGCTTGTCGTACTCCATTAATTAAACTCAATATAGGTGAGGTGTAAAGCAATTTTCTTTCACATGCTGTTAATTTTGGGGGCCTTTGGTAGCATGTAGTTTTACAAAAAAAGTTGCTTTTTGGGCAGCCCAGCTCTTGCTGAAACCCACATTTTGCATACAAAGGCAGCAGTTTTAGGCAATCACAGCACATGGGGACGGTGCTGGTGGGATGCTGGGGAGTGCCAGGAGTAAATGCTCTTATGGCTCTGGGAGATGAGCAGGACAATACCCAGGCAGAGCCCTCAGCAGATCAAACACGGTGCCTGCTTTCATCACAGCAGCCCAGATCACTATCCTCAGCCAGACATGCTCTTGGCACAGGAATGCAAAAACCCTTGTCACAAGGGAGGCTGAAAGAAACTGTCTTTCAGCGTGGTCATTTTTCCCTCACCTTGAGCTTTTTCAGCAGATGTTAATGAAGCTGTAATAAAGCAAATATTTGTTAATAAAAAAAAATCCCTAACTTGATATTTGGAAGCAAAATTATGTGAAAATATTTTTCTGGTTATTACTGCTTGCAGGTTTTATAATGTAAATTATTTTCTAGTGTTCAGGTTGCCAGGATAGATTGCTGCATTCCTTCAGTAATGTGGCAAAAATGTGTCCTTCAAACTCATTAACCAACCCTAGGCTTCACAAACACCACTGAGAAGACAAAAGTATGTTGTTTCGAAACAGGACAATATCAAACAACCCATTCATTTTAAAGTTAGCCAGAGAAAGTCGGGAATGCCTGCAGGTGGTCTTTCATGTTTTGGTCTAGAGACCTGTTTTCAAAAAGGAATATGAGTCAGCTGGACCAGCCATCATGGCAAATCCATACTGCAGGTCCACTGACGTGCTGGGATTAACACATTTCTGTTGGAGCTCCCTCCTTCTAGTGTTGTCTACATTCTGAATGCCTGCAAAGTTTAATGGGAGAGTGTGTGCAGCTGGAAAGCAACATCTGTGATGCTCTAGTGTTTTCTTCTGATGTCCAGCTGATGCAAATACATGCACAGCTATGGTTGTCTTACTGTTGACTTATTATCCACAGGAGTCCTCGGGAGCTGAAGGCTTTATTTTTCTTTAAAAGTGTAGCTGTTTCTTGCATATGCTTTTTCAAACTTTGTTTAGGGTTTTGTGTATTACCTGTGGTTTTTTCAGCCTTCTAATAAGATTATTTAAATTTGACATCCTAACTGTTCTACTTCAATGTTCTTAGGACAAACACTGAAAAGTTTAACATATACAGTCGTGAACCAGAAAAATCCATATTTTACTTTATTATTCTGCCAAATGTTATGTGCATTTCCTTTTAAAGTATAAGAATTCAAACAGTAACAGTTGCTTGACTTGGAGCGTAAGCTGGTAATGAGATTGTTAATGACGCAATGATATTAAAAGTAAGGAAGTTAGACTGCAGCAATTAACTCCTTTTATTACTTGTCTGGTGTTTTCTTGTGTTAAGGACATGGGGCTCCTTAAATAAACCTCTGAAACTACTTTCTTCTTTCAAAGTGAGGCTGATTTCTACAACTCCTTCTCATCACGTTGAGTCTATAAACAGATAATGGATCATGATCTGTATCTCTGGTTCACAATACAAAGTAGAAGATTGAAAAGCATGCTTATAGATTCATGCAAGTATTAAAAATCAAGGACTGTGGTTTGCATTGAAGGAAAAATGCATTTGTTAAGTCCAAGATCAGAATACCAGACATTCACTTAACATTTGTGGGTTTATTTACACCTTTGATTTTCCTTTTCCTTCAGCAGCTTGTTATAACCTTAAAAAATGAAAACTTTTATAACTGTGTGCCAACAAATACTTTGTTAGAGACTGACCTAAATCATTAGACCAAAGGAGTAGAAAATGAACTTGTTGGCAGAGCTTCTCAGTTTCTCTTGTTGGTTCAAGATTTCTTATGTTTTGTGAGGGAAAGCTGAGAAGAGAGAATGTATCAACATTTGTAATGTTTTACATGCAGGATGTGGGGGTGGATGAGCATGCCACAAGGTCAGTTGCATACTATACATAGTATAAAAATATATAAAATCTTTTAATTGTACTGAACCAGTCTGTGTAACAGCCTTGCAAGAGATCATGGGCTGAGCATTCCATCTCTCTTTAATGATGCAGTAAATGGATGTTGTGTTAAGATCATGGAATGGTTTTGGGTCGGAAGGGACCTTAAAGATCATCTTGTTCCACCCCCTGCCATAGGCAGGGACACCTTCCACCAGACCAGGTTGCTCCAAGCCCCATCCAACCTGGCCATGGACACTTCCAGGGATCCAGGGGCATTCACAGCATCTCTGGGCTGTTGCAGTGCCTCACCACCCAGTAAAGGTACTGGGAAATGTCTGAGCCAAGAGAAGGGTATTTTTCTATTGTACAATTTTATGTATTTACCTCAGCAGAGTATATATTATGCTAATGATGATTTCAGTGTCACAGACTCCTATCACTGCATCTAAAAAAAGAAATCACTTGTTTGCTTAAACTTGTGTTAAATGGTTTTGATACCTGTGGGGATTCAACCTCCTGGTGAAGGGAGAAGAGCAAGTTTTTGTATCCCTTATTTGTGGAACTCAAAATTTACAAGCATTAGTTGTGTATGAAACAGTTCTGTCTTCAGCAATCAGTTCAGTTGAATGAGAAGTTGATTCACGTGCAAGTTCTTTGATAACCAGTAATAATACTCATCCTTCTATAATAAAAATTTAGAAATAGTACTGAAAGTGTTAAGGCTTCTTCTCCACTTCCTTTGTGTGTTAATGCTGTTAATTTTCGGTTTTCAAATCTGCTTCCAACTTCAGGCTGTTGGTTGAGTTTCGTGACAGCACTGTGTAGAATTGTGTTCTCACTTTCCAATTTCTTTGGGTGAATAGTGAAAATTAAGGATATCAGTTCATCTGTATGGGGAGATTGTTTATAAAATTCTAAGAAATGTTTTATGTCTGCCTGGGGTCTCTCCAAAAATAGCACATCCTGCCTGCGTGCCAGTGGACCCACTTGGCTATCTGTGCCCTGGCAGTGTAGGAGGTGCTGACGACTGCTTGAGATTGGTCTTGTAGCTCCTCTCTTGTGAGCTTATGAAATCAAACATAAAACTGTGCCTTAACTGCACCTGTTTCACTGGGTGTGTTATCTGGAATGACATACTGCAAAGGTATCTTAGCAGGCGGGTTCACATTACCTGAAATCTGAGCTGATTATTAGATACTGCAAGACAAGCCAGGTTAAAGTATAATTTTAGCTGCTGCTGTAATAGTGAGTGACCCAGAAAGACTTTCTAAAATCTTACCCTCTTGATGCTTTTCTGTATTGTCTTTGTAATCCTGCATGTAGCATTGTCTATTTAGCTTTCATTTCTCGTCATGGTTTTGATTTTGGGACAGTGCTTTTAATTTTTTTTCAATCTGCACGTAGTATGGAATATATAGATTGCCATGAAAATAATGTCATGTTAATTAAAACAAGGGAGCTTGAATACCTATTGAACTCAGGTTTCTGAGACTTCAGGTTTTTCTCTTCTGTTAAACAGCTCTCCATGTAAGTAATAATGTGCAAAATGTAATGTATTGTGTCTTAGAACAGCTTGAATATATGGATCATTTTTGTAAACATCACTTGCAGACAGCTCATACCAAATCCAAACTGGGATTTCCATTGCCCTCCAGTTAGACATCACACCCACTGGCTGCTTCAGCTGGGAGTGCAGAGCACAGTGGGCTGTACTGGTTGTGATGACAGAATTGATCAGTTCCTGCTTCTCCACAAGACTATGCCCACTTCTGCCCTAGAGCAGCCCCTGCCTTGATTTCAGTATTATAGCTTTCTCTAGATCTCACAGACCTTCTGAATATAATTTAGAGACAGAAGTTGTTTTGCCTGGTGTGGTATTTGGGCACTAATCTCAAGCTTGAGGGCTTGTGTGCAATATGGGCGAGAGGTGATGGAGCTCTTGGTCCCTCCTGGCACAGAGGGACCTCAAATATTTCACTTCCCGAGGATACAATCAAATAACTTTAGAAAAAGGTGCTGGTACCACCTTGGTTCTGCCTGGGAGCAGTTCTGTAGTGACTGAGCCAGCTTTATTCAAGAATACAGGTGAAATTGGTACAGCTGGTGCCTGACACAAGAGAATGCTCTGCCCTAGCAAGAAAGTCAATGCCACAAAAATTGTTCCTGGTTGCTCTTTCCAGTTGGGTCACTGGTCACAGTGGAAACCATGATACATGGAGTCTTTTCCCCCAGTTAATAGCAATTGTGAGAATTAGTGCACATTCAAGCTTTTATTAATAGAGCACACATTTCCGCTTCACGTGCTCTGTTATTTTGCTGTGCAGTGGAATCTGTTAATTTCAAAACCTTTCTGGCTATCCTTATTTCACAATGTTTTATCTACACGGCCTCATATCATTATTCTTCCAGTTACTTTTGCCCTGATGCTAAAATGATAGTGCTCAAACATCCAAGGAATTCTAAACATGGAGTGGGGACAGTTCCTAGGAAGAGCACTCTTGCCAGGATTTTCTGTAAAAGCAAAAATTCCTTAGATATTTACATAATTGTCATAATAATTTGCATAAAATCTCTTCTGAATTCTGAAATGAGCATTTAAAATAAATGCAGAGATACCCTTTTATTTACCAAAGAGATGAGGTGTTTGGTAACCAATCTGCAATTACAAAAGGGCACTGAAGTGAGGCTGCTGAATATTTAATTTGCTTAATGTACAACTGCCACTGCTAATAGCTTTGACACAACTAAAAGCTTTGCTCATTCAAAAGGCAACAATTAATAAACAAGATTAATTTTTAAATTAATTATTTATTTACGAGAGGAAAAGCCTTTTGTTCTTTTAAAAAAATAGGTAGACAATTATCTGCTTGGTGGGTATATGGAGAAGTAAGTGCACGTCTTCAAAAGGCGTTTGCATACTTATTTCCATTTTTATTAAGTAAAAGTGATTTAATATAAATAGAATTTAGGGGGAATAATTTAGTTTTAAATTACTTTCCTATATGAAAACACACTTATGTATTCTTTGGTTCCACTTGCAGGAAGAATACTGCTGAGGATGAGAGGACTGAAAAATTCAGTTTTTGGTTTGTTTTTTTTGTGGGGGGGGCAGGTGTTCTTTAATGTTTGAAAAAAGCATCATCTGTTCTAACTACTTTTTGTGGGCAGCTCCTTGGGTGATTTTATTGTTTGTTTGCATTTCTTCCACTCCAAAGATGCCTTTCCCAGGGGCCTCTGGCAGGATGGAGACATCCCACAAAGATGCCATAAAACAGCACCTGGGGGATTTTTGGCCCCAGTGCTTTGCCCTTTGCAGGCAGCTTTGTCACAGAGAGGACTCTGACATCCAGCAGCTTCTGAGGTTTGCCTGTCCTGCTTTTACCAGGTGGCTTTGGAAATCTTCCTGCTGCTGCATGTGCAGGATTTTTGCAAATCACTCACTCTGTCCTGTGTCTCAGGAAAAACTGGAAACCCAACAGAAGGGTTTTTTAGGAATTGAGTATTTTTGAGTTAAGTATTCTTTCTGAGCAAAGTAACTGTCCTTTATGAGGCTCTCCCAGCTGGTGTAGGGATGGACATGGACATCACAGGTTGGTGCTAACCCAGGATAAACAACTGTTGGTAACTTCAGACATTTTATGATTAAATGATGTAGTGTTACCTTTTAAAACAGCACTCTGATGGAACTTCTGCTTAACAAAACCAAAAATCATCCTCTTATGCCTAGTCAGAGACACAAAACAGGAGAATCTCGAACTTGGAGAGGGTTTTGATCAAAGACTCATTTGACTCATTTCCAAATTGGTTTGAGCTGTGCTTGTCTTGTGACACTTGAGAACGGGGTTGGTTTGTTGGAGTGACTGGAAGTCTGAATGCCTGGTTTATTTAGTAACCACGGACCCAGCAAACATTCCCAGTAGTCAAATGAAGCCAAAGCCTCTTCTGGTGCAGCCTGTGTGTGCAGGGGGAGCCTTGTGCCACTGGGGTGGGAACATTTCTGTGGGGTAGAAGATGCCTCCATGCAGTCAGAACACTTTCAAGTCTGGAGGATTTTAAATCCTGCCTTCATGTAGAGCACCTCTTCTCCTAAAGTTAAGAGTCCTCACAGAATTATGATGGATGTAAATTTTTAGAAGTTTAAGTGGAGGGTTATTTATGCATTGGTCCGCCAGGATGAGCTTGCACTGCTTTTGTTGGAAACATTTCCAATCATTAAGGAACTTGTGTATAGAAAAATGCATCTTTATATACAGGAGTAATTGAACAAATGTTACTGGCATCAGTCTCAAGGTGGTTGATTTCTCACATATTTATTGCCAAACCCTTAAATCTGGGTCTTCTTACTCTGGTCTCTACTCCATCCTGTGAAATCTCATTTATGTTGTAGTACATAACATTTATGTACAACATTGATGTTGTAGTACAGACTTTTTAGGTTGATCCAGTTGTTGAGGACCTCAGTAACCACTGAAGTATTTCTGGGGAACGAGAAATAGTTTTGTGCTGGTGATGGAGAAAATCCCTTTTTTTAGTGGTTAGCAAAGTCCACTCCTGCCCAGCCCTGCAGGGTGGTTTCTCCAGCTGTTTTCTGAGCTGTGGGTGCTGCAGTGATGCTCAGGCAGAAGAGGATGGACACAGCCACAGCATGGATAGGGCCCCTGGATGGAGGTTTTCAACCTGTGCCACATGGTCCCCACTCCTGGTGGTGTTCCCCTGGAAACTCTTCCTGGCTATCAGCATTTATTTAAGAGCTTTTTTATCATCTGGACTCTACTTCTTACTCAAATTGGTACGTGGCAAAACATGGCCTGTAAGATTAGTTTTGATAATTTCATAATACAAATTCCTTCAACATCTATAGAGTTGTGCCTGATTTACTGCAGCGTGGTCAGTCCCCAGATGGTAGAGCATGGTTCCTTAAAGCCCTGAAATTATCTGATTATAATGATTTTAATGCTGATCATGAGTAGCAGTGGTACAAAGTATCCAGCTATGCTTTTGAGAGCTTAAAAAGATCTTTCTTAATAGGCTTTCTTACCAGCAGTCTTAAAAGCAAATAAAACAAAAACAATTTCACTGTTCAAAGATGAATGCAGGCTGGGTAATTTTTATCCAGTGGACTTCATTAAATAACTGTGTGCTGTTTGATCATATCAACAGTGACCTGCCAGGTTTAGGAGCTCTTGCTAATAGCAGGAGTATTTAGAAGCAATGCTTTCAAGGGAAAAGTTGCTTTGCCCACTCTGTTTACCCTACATCAGAGGAAAATTGAGAAGGTAGCAGGATTAAAGTTAAAAAAATGAAATGTCTCAAAGATTCTTAGGCTTTCTTTGGTACTCTGGTGCATTCCTGTCTTTTTGTATAAATAATTCACACAGTATTAGTAAGTGTTGAAACAAATTGTGTCAGAAGAAATTTCCAGGTGTTTTCTACCTGATATTCCTCACATTCTTTTCATGCCTAGTGGGTTCATAAGAAACTGGCTGCCATGGAGTAATTAACAGACCGTAACTCACTTAACAGACATGAGTAGAAACCTTGTATTGTGTAAACTTTCCTCATTATTATGGTACATTTCATGCTGTTTGCCTGTCTTTGTTTTTTAATTCTTGTATTTTTAAGAAGCCTTTGTAGGCAGCACTGTACAGGCATGTGTGCAGCATTAACACTTTTCCCTGTAGAATTAAATCATGGAACTATTTAGGTTAGATGGATCTCCAAAGGCCATCCACAAAACCAAACAGAGCAGGTGCTCAGGGACTTCTCCAGCTGAGTCTTGAACATCTCCAAGGATGGGGATTCCACAGCCTCTTTGGGCAGCCTGTCATTTGTTCACACTCGTGGTGGGTGAATTAAAAAAAAGTTCAGTTCTCATTATATGTGATTGCAATTTCACGTGTTTGAGTGTCTGTTGCCTCTCATCATAGTGCTGTGCACTTTGGAAAAGAGTCTGGCTCCATCTACTCCATATCCTCAGTAGTAATGGGTTTTCCTTTAGTTACAAAAGCTATTTTCTCCATCTGGACAAAAGCAGGTTTGGTAGTTAAACCCCAGGATGTATTTCCTTGAAGACCTTTCTGAAGTTATACATCACAAATTCCCAGCTTGATGTTTTGAAGGTGGGGGCTGGAATGTGGGTGGATTTCCATTCCAGTTACAGCTGATCTGCTTCTGTCCATAAATATTCAACAATCCCATTCAAGAATATTTTAAAAATGCTTTCCACTTAGCAGCATTGTGCGTTTTGTGTTCTCAAACTTGTAACTTGACAAGTCAGGTTCAGACACCTACTCAGAATTGTCGGCAAGGCTGCAGAATAAATTAAGGTGTAATCACCTGGCAGAAGCTCCTGCTGTGTTCTGCTGGGGCATCTGCCCAGTGCCAGTTGCATTTGGTAACTAATGGGTTGTCTGTGTTGTTCTGCCCCATGGAGACTGGGATTCTGTGTTGTTAAAACTGGAAGGTGAATTGGAGGGAAGTTTCCAAAAGTTCACCAAAGATCATGTGCTTTTCAAGAGTGTGCTGTTCTTTTAACCAAACGAAGTTCATTTACTGCTTGCACTTCAGAGACGGGGTGGAATTCAGCCCCATGTGCCACCTGACAACACTGGAATAAAATTAATTAAAAAAAAAAACCTGGATGGATGCTTCAGTGCCTCTGTGCAAAGGAAGCACATGGACTTCTCCATTTAGTGCAGTATTTCTACCACTCTGTATTTTTAAGCTACACACAGTACATGTAATTCCATACTTGTGAGATACTGTGTGTGCCTTTGTGGGTTGGTCAGGTTTCTAAAGTCTGAGAGTTACATGTGTTCAGGATCTTGCTGGATCAAACTAATTGTATGTATTTATATAAGTGATTGACAGGCTCACTTAGCGTGCTAAAAATAATGAGGCTCCCTCAATTTATTCAGCAGGAAACTTGATATTCCTTTTCAAAAGAAGGGCAATGCTGTTGTTTAAAAAGGAAATGTGATGGCATGTTATTACTTGTGGATATCTTGTTGTAAGTCTGAGCGGTGAGGCTTGCAACAGCTCTCAGCAGATCACGTACCTTCTCATGCCTGAATAAAGGGTAGATGTGCTGCCTTGGGTTCTGCATTGGAATTCCCCCAAACAGATTTCATCTCGCAATTTCAAACAATTTGTGGTGTCTTCTTTGAATATTGTTTTCCATTGTTCATCGTTAAACCGTTCCTGCCTTCAGACCCAGAGCCTGTTTCATCTCAGTGGCAGATTGTCACCTCTCTGTGCCTGGGCCACACACCATTTGGTGGCTGTGTTCCTGTGGTAAAGGAGATGGTTTCCTTCCCTACCCTCTCTCTTCTTTTGGGGAGTGTTGTATATTTTGGGTTTCTCAGCAGTTTTTGAAAACAATTGTTTTTGAGATGGGGAAAAAGATAATCGATTTTAGTGTTTCTTTTTTTAGCCAGGCACATGGTTTCTAGTCCTCAAAAATGAGGAACAGGCAGAGTTGAATCCTGTACTGAAAGAAGGCTTCAGGTCTAATAACTTAATATCTCCATGGCCAAAAAATGGTCAATTGGTGCTCAGACCTGTCTTCTTTCATGTGTAACTTATTTCTTAGCTAAAGTGCAGTAGCATCTAAATGCAGAGGATGGATAATTTAGGTGTTTGCATATATGTCTAAATGCCTGGATTTGCCCTGGAGTAAATTCTCAGTGTTCAGGTATGTTAATCGAGGCTCAGTGCCTGGCCTAATTTAACATTTGAAGAACAAGGGAGTAAAATGGGCTGGAAAAATATAACAGGAAGAGAGGAACTAGGTGACCTTGCCTGTGAGGCAGGCTATTCATGTAGAATAATCTGGATTTTTTTTTTCCCCACCTTTCCCCTATTTCTGTGTAGTAGCCTGATGATAAAGGGCTTTTCCCAGAGTTATTTTCTGTTTGAGTTTAATGTCAGTGTGGAGATTAAAGATGTTTGTTTTCCATTGGCTTAGTAAGTCTAAATCCAGCCTTTGAAGTCAGGTCATTTGAGATTCTTTAGATGAAAAATCAACTCTTTATTTGGTAATCTACCCAACACCCTCAGATTTCAAGCTTAAATAAAATGCTGCCTTTGCTACAAATGATGTCAGTATTGCCTGAGGTTTGTTTAAGCAGAAAGCTGAAGTCAGCTTGAACAAAACTTGGCAAAAGTGGGATGTTTTATTCATGTGGATGATTTGAATAATGTCCCAGAGTTTCCATGGTATAATTTTCTTGCACTTAATGTTTAAAGAGACCCCCATCCCCTTCATTTAGGGAAAGCCCTTTGGTTGGGATTCATGTTTAGGCTTATGGTGAGTGGTGTATTATTGCTGTGTAAATACAGACTTTTTCCATACGTACAAGCTCTCCTAACATTTATGGAGCTCTGCTGAGGGCTGCAGGGCAGTACCTGAGAGACGTGGTGCTGCCAGCAGGCAGCCTTGGAAGCTGGGAGGCAAATGAAAAAAAAAAAAAAATCCCATGAGTTTCAGGGTTCCCACTTGCCCTTTTCCTCCTGCTCCTCCTTTGCACAATGCCTTTTGAAGCTTCAGAGAAGGAATTTACTCTTCTGCATTGAATGTGTCAGGGAGCTCATGGGAAGGTTAATCTCGAACTGGGGTATATCAGAGTAGAAAACTGTTCCTGCTTTAACTCCCTTCTTCTCCCCTCCTAAAACCCCAACAACAGACAAACCAAAAAACCCACCTCCAACCCAGCTACTGACTGAAATGGGGTCAAGCACCAGATTCAGAAGAGGACGTGGGATCGTGCTGATGCAAGGACTATGGCTCTTTGTAGCATTAGTGTGTTCAAGCAGGGTTGTTCTCATGGATCTTTGTAGTTTTGAGGGTTTTTTCTCAGAATCTGCCACTCCATGAATCTACTCGAAGCAGGACGTTTGATTAAGGATGTAGAAGTTGCTGGTCTCTCTGTTAGGGCTGAGTAAATGCATTCCACAAGTTCAAAATAGCAATAGTTAAGATGGAGCACACGTCAGGCAGAGAAAAGCTAATTACTTCCATTGATTGCTTGGAGGCCTGGTGCCGTGTGTCAGAGTCTCTCTGTATTACAGAGACTTCTCGGCTTCCTGCAGCAGGAGCTGATGTTATAACCACAGATGGGGGTGAAGCCCTGGCTCATTCCTGCAGGGATGCAGTGAGATGGGGCAGAGGGGAGGGAGTGCAGACATGAACCTGCAATTCCCCTGCTACAGTGGGTGCCAGGAGGCTGGCCAGGGTGTGTGAGCATCTCTGTGCCCACCTGAGAGGCAGGTGTGCTCAGGAGAGGCAGAACCAATCTGTGCATTTCTAGGGAAGGCTCCCACTGCTGGCTGCTGATACTGGGTAAAAACTGCAGTTTGCTCTTCCTCGGCCCAAGGGTGTATTTTGGTTTTAATGCCCACTGCTAACTTGCAGCCTGTTTGGTGATTGTGATCAGTTGCTTTAGAAATACTCAAAAAGGCAAAGCATTGGGAACCAGATAAGTATCCAAAGGCATATTTGTAATATTGTCCAGGAGTTTAAGCTACTACAGATACAGCGGAATTATATTGAAGAGTAGTTCCTCCCCGCCTTGCAGCTTCAGAATATTTTTTTGGATCCCACCCTAACGCTGAGTGCAGGGAGACAGCTTTTTCCTTGTGAAGCCCGTTGAATTGTGAGCAGGGCACAAAGGGGTGTTTGTTCTGGAGCCCGGAGCTGATGGGCTGCGAGAGCCCCGACAAGGGCCCGCAGTGCTCCTCGCGCCGCGTCCCAGGAATGCTGGTGTTTGCCGAGGGGATGGCTGGGCTCACTGTCCAAACAGATCTCTGCTTGCCAACTGGGAACATATTGCAGTCTCTGTGAGGCACTCCATCACGGCTTGAATAGCTCCTCTTGTACTCAGGCGATCTGAATGCGAGAGAGAGAGAGAGAGAAATACTCCTTTCAGCCTTCTGCAATGTCAAAAAAACCTTTAGTGACCGTATGAGAGCATTGCCTTAATGCAGGGGTTCAGAAGGGGAAGGAAGTTAAGAAGAAGGGATGGGATTTTTACCGTTTGTCGCTGTATTTATAGATGGAAACTTTTCTTCGCATTAAAATGTTGCTGTATCTGCTGTTTCTTGGGGGAAAAAAAGTAAATGCACATTTTTAACATACCACTCTGTTTATTTTGAAAAAAATGTTTGCTGTCACTAGCAAGTTCATCCCAGCTCTTTTTTAGAAGACTGATATAGAGCTTGTAATATAATTCTTTTCATCTTCTAAGCCTTCAGCTGTAGTTTGTAAACATACTTGTGTTTTGGAAAATTACCATAGTAAGGCCTGATTCCACAGCAGCATGTGCATTAATTGATCCATTACCTGTGTGAGCTTATGGAGTCAAAGGGCTTTATTCAAGCTTAATTCTGTGCTTCTGATATTTGGTTGTAGATAACTTGATATGATTTTGGTGAATTGATCTGAAAATTATAAGACATAGTGAAGTAACTTGAGGCTCTTTGCAGCATAAGCAAAATTTCACCCTTGCCTCTTTCCCTCCCCCAAGCAGCATTCTCCCATTCCTGAACTATATTTGTATCTAACTTAAATAAACATGGATTATAATTCCTTTAAGTGCAGTGCTCATCTATTTTTGTTTTCAGAATGCTTCACAAGCAATTTTGCAATTCCAAAGTGGGGGAGCTTTTTACATGGAGGAAAAGACTGTTGTGAAGACTGGAAATAAAAAATGCGCTTTATAACCAAGTGAAAAAATCCTGAGTTTTGCTCAGGACTTGACAGTGTGCACACATTATCTGAGAAATAACAAGAATGTGTTTGTTCCGGGACTTTTGTGTGCAGGAGAGGGAGGAAGGACTTCACTGCTGTCACTGTTTCTATAGTGACAGCTCATTCTCCAGGCAGTATTGACATAAACTATAGTCAATCATTTATAGTGAGAAAATGTAAAGAAAAAAAATTCACCACCTAAGAGTGTTTATAAGCTCTTCATGGTATATTATAAATTGTATGTGGAAGTCATGCACCCTCTGAGGTTTGTGTAGTTTGCTGTACTGAGATACTGATAAAATATCCGGATGTGGTGCACATTTTTATGAAATACCTGTAAATGGCTCTGGCTAATGGATTCAGTATGGTGTACTGTGTTGTAAAATATCTGTGAGTGCATGATGTTCAGAAATTTATCTTAAAGCGGGCAAAGTTAAATTGCAACAGCAATTTTTACCAGATGTTCCCTTATCTTTTATCATATACGGCTTGATAGTCAGAAGCCAAATTCTAAAGCGGACCAACCTATAAGGAAGTGTTTAGTTATGGCCACATCCCACCAGGATCTCATTTAGACCTGGCCTTTGTAGGAAGAATGGGCGAAGCTTGAAATCTGAGTGTGCCAGTGTAGGAGTTAACCCCAGAGATAACACAGCAAACCAGCAAACACAGGGTCAGACTGGTGGGCTCCAGCTGTGGCTGCTGCCTTGCCTGGCTGTGATACCAGCTCCAAAGATGGTACCACAGACTGTGCCAAGCTGTGAGTTTCTCTGTTTGACATACAAAAGCAAAATGTATTTTTATCAGGAGACTTGAATCTGGGGCAGTTGGCCACAGGTTTGCTGTAGTAGGTGCAGGAAGGTCCTGAAAGCATCTTCAGCTTGTCAGGTCTCTTTGAATTCCTGGTGGATAGTGGGAGAGGTTCCATGGCAGCTACTGAATGTCACTTGAAAGGCCTGCCCAGTTCTCAGCACAGTGTCACTGGAGTTTTCCATGAAATATAGCTTAATTTTGGCAAATCTGTGTTTTCTGTAGGAAAACCTTGGTTGGAGAAGGATTTCAGCTTGCTTGAAAGTTGCTGCGTACTGATTTGGCATAGTGATATCCTTGGGGTTTGGATGAATGTTGGAAAAGTGAACATCTTGCTGTGCATATCCAGTCACCATAAACATTTTTCAAAGTGGATCACTGTGGGGTATTTTGTATTCTCTGGGATTTCAGTTAGGAATGGGATAGATGAAAATTATCTATGTCCCCAAATTTATGGGTTAAAATTTCACTGTTCTTATTTTTTTCAGACTTACTACATCTATGACAGCATAAATGTTTACTATAAATTCAACTGTAATTTTCAGAATTAGTTCTTGTATGACAAGTATAACTGCACAGACATCTAGAAATTAGAGAAAGAAAAGAGGGGAATATTTAAAACAGGTGGTGTGGAACAATATTTCTATTGCACTGACACAGCAAAGTTTTTAGAAAAGATATTTTCCCTGATGCAAGTGATATTGATTTAATGTAACTCAGATGCAGGGCAAATGTGAAGTGACAAACCACATTTTTCTGAGAATTTTTTATTGTTTTCTTTGACCATGGCTCTGGGTTGTTATATGACTTATTGAATCTTAGTTATTGAGGGAGGGTGATTTAGTAGTTAGAGAGCTGAGCCTTGCTACATTTTATTTATTTCCCTAATTCTTTCTCTTGCTGTCTGATAGTTTCTCTTCTGCTGTGCTCTCCTGTAAAGGAAGTATTAGAGCTTACAAGGTGATGTGTGATGGGGTTTAGAGGTGCTTTAATGCTGTTTTGTGCAAGGGGTAGTTTTTGATGCTGAGCTTTCTCTTGGCGAATAAATGCGACGGTGATTCTGTTGTGCCAGGCTGTTCTGCCAGCTCCTGTCTGAGGTTCAGCTGAAAATATTTAATGTCTTATGTTAAATTCTCTAGTGAACAGTGTAGTTGCCTGCAAACCAAAGGCTTGTTTGCCTTCCAAGGCTGGGGTAACCTGGACATAAAATGCAGCATCAGGAGTGTGATAGCAAGAGTGTGCACAGAAAGAAGCAGAAAGAAAAGGAGATGAGAAGCTCATGGTCAAAATTTGCTTTGGAAAAAAATCACTGTATTAGGTCTTTAGGGATGCTGCAAATAAAGACAAGAAGCTTGTTGGAGAAATACATGTCCGTGGCATGGAGTAGTTTTTTCTGAAGGCATCATCTTTCTTGGCCAGCACCCCATTTCTAGGTCTGAAGTAAAAGCACAGCAGACTTAGAAATCAGATAGAAGAAAAAACTGCTCTGAGTTTAACATAATGAAATGAACCTGTTATGCACTCCCAGCAAATAAAGCAGCCACTGCATTAGGTGTGCTTCTCCAAAATGCGTTTTTCTGATCTTTTTCAACTCAGTTGCTGAACATCATTGCACTCTTAGCATCAAAAAGGCTTTTGGTAAACAAGGCAGTCTTCAATCAGAAGGGTTGGTGAGTGTTAATTCCTGCACTTCCAAAGAACATGACAATGATACTGGGTTTTTACATTTTCCGGTGATGCTAATTTATCTAGATTATTTTCTTGCTAGCCAAACCTTATGATGCGTGCAGATTTCAGTAACTTCTTGATGGGCAACTGCATGAGCAAATACAGGGGAAAACAGTTGAGTCACGAGCCTGAGCCCCATGAGAATAGATCAGAAGCCAGCATGATGCAGTGTTACAGAAACAGGGCTTTCTTCGAGCCATGGAGACTCTGAGTCACCAGGACAAATTGTTTTTGTTATTTTATTTTTTTTAATTGTGTGCTGGGAGAGCTAATGCACAAACTCGTATGACCCAGTGAGTTGTTTTGCTCCCTGTTAGATACTTTGGGAGGTGCAGCAACTCTGACTCCAGGTATTCCTGTCCCTTCATCAGCACTGCTGTTGATGGCAGTGCTGCCTGGTCACTGAAATTGTTTAGAAACAAATAAGTGCTGTTCACTGCTGAGTGGAAGTGAGGAGAAAGAAAAGGAAGAACACCCCTGTGGAGTCTTGCCTCTTTTATGAGTAAAGCACTTTGGTTGTGGGTACAATGCTAAAGTTGCACAGTTACACCTGTATGAGGTTTTGGGGACATAGAAACAGCATTCAAACTCAAGAGGTTTGGAACAGAATTTATGGTTTCTACCTATATCAAAGGTGGATAGTTGTTTAGGTGCAGAAATGCAAGGAAGAAGGATTTTCTTCATTTTTTAAAATTGCTTAAAAATAAATTAAATGAAACAAGGTGGATGAAATTTGTATTTTAATCAGTCAGTTTATCCCAACCCTGGAAGTGTTCAAGACCAGACTGGATGGGACTTGGAGCAGCCTGGTCTAGTGGAAGCTAGGGCAGGGGGTGGAACTGGATGAGCTTTAAAGTCTCATCCATCCCAATCCAGTCTGTGATTCTAAGATTAAATTAAGGCTGCTGTGCTCCCAATTTCTGTCAGGGCGCACACAGTCCTTCCACTTGTATGCACGTGCAAACCCCAATGACCAAAGATACGTTTTAGAATTTTACCTTTTGAAAATGGCAGGATTTTTTTTAAATAACACACTACCCATGTTTTCTTAGCTGCCCCTTCCCCTCCCTTCCCATTGGACTCTTCGCTTCCTTTACTGACTGAGATGTTAGATCCCAACAACAGAGCTGAAGTAGAAATTCAAATAATTCAGAGGACAGTTTTTCAACCTCAGGTTGTTAAGAGGAAATCAAGAGCATTCCTTGAATAGTTGCGAGGTGGCTAAATCCCCTCTCCCGGAGCCCCCGCTCCTTTCTGCAAATTCCAGGCCCTGCGGGCGGAGTTGTCATGGCGGGCTCCTGTGCTCCGTGGGTAATCCCTCTGCCAACCTCCCCAGCCTGAGAAGGGCCCCAGAAATGGGATTATTCCAACACGACTGCGCCCATGGAGCCTCCTGTGTGCAGGCAGCCCCCGGCAAGGCGCGGCTTTTCTTCCTCTGCCGGGACGGAGACGCTGAAGACCTGGGAATGCTGAAAGAAAAACGTTTCACTCGCATGTTTGAAAACTTTTTAATAAGCTCTGAAGAGTGATGGCCAGTTGAAATGCTCGCTCCCTGGAGGAAAGGGGGCTTTTAATCTCTATCAAGCTGCACGGTGAATGTTTTGGGTAGTAAATTAGTTTCGCCGTTGCTGTAGCCAACAAGAAACTCCCTTTAATGTACCTGAAAACTCAGAGTATTTCAAACATACTGTAGAGAAACTGTCCTAGAACTGTTCTGATTAGAAGTGTTACTTGAATAAGTAGAATAATTTAGTTAATGACATGATATTTGGGTCTCATTGACAGTTAATTTATTTAAAAAGGGCAGAATCTTGCTCTCCCACTGCATCCTGCTATGTGCTAGGATGTTTTTTTCTGGGGACATGGGAAAATAAGAATTTATGCCTTATTTTTTGAAGGATGCAATGCTGTCAGTAGCCCAGAGGCATGTTTTAAACACAAGTCAACTAACGTGCTCTGCGCAAAAGCTCAGCTTAGAAATATGAGAGATGAAGTGAAAATGAGGGGAGGGTGACAGAGCCCTTCAAGCATAACCTGGTGACTCACAGCCTTCCTCCTCACCTTGAATGTTTATAAATGAGAGCAGGATGTGAAAAAGTGAGTTAGTGCCTTTCTGGGACAGCCACTGTGTAGCTGAGAAGAGCCTGCTGGAGTCGAAGCTGCGAGGAGGAACCAGAGTGAGCATAACCAGCTTCCCGTGCCTTGCTGGGGTTCAGGTGGTTCTCAGGTGGGATTTGAGCACCTTCCTTTAGGGCTGGCATGACTGCAAAATGTCAGAGACCAGCAGCCAAGAGATCCAGAGCTCTGTGAACACGAGCTGTGAGAAAAGCTTGGGAAATGGGTTTTGTTTGGTGTATGGAAGGGCAGGCTCGAAGGAGATGGGGCAGTGAGGGATTTCAGGAAAGCCTGTTGGAATGGAAATAGCAGAAGGTTCCTCTGTTATGAGTGGAGAGGGAAGAAGCAAAAGTGTTAAAGGAAAGAAGTGCAAGTTTGTTTCAGTGCAAGGACAGGTAGGCAATGGAAGGCACAGGTGGGGATTTTATGGAGCTTCAGTCACTGGAGATGCTGAAGAAGCAGCATCAGTCAGGAGAGGCTCAGGTAGAGCTGGTGCTCCAGCAGCGCCCTGTTTCAGGGAATTACTTGGCTGCTGCACTCTCTGATCCAGGAGAAAAATGCTCTGGTTGAGACTTCTCCGCTTAAGATGCAGCTTTTAATTTTTTAATTCTTAATGGGAATTAAATTGTGAAACCCCTGTGAAGGAAGGAGGAGATGGCTCTGCCTCTGGTGAGCAAACCTCAGCTGGGAAAGCCCTGGGCTCACCAACAGCATCTCCAAGCCCTGTGCTGAATGTCATACTTTACATTTTAGCTTGCATTTTTTTCTACATTAATTCTGGTGTAAGTGCAGTACTGTAATAAAACTCCCAACAGAAGAACAGAGAATATTAATATATAGTGAAATTTGGTTTTAATGCTTACTGAATATATATATGCATGAATGAAAAATATGTGTATCTTATGTACATAGGAAATGTGCTTTTGAGATGGCAGTTCACCACAGCCTCACAAAACAGCCCAACGTGTACCTGAGAACCCCCAGTGTTGATGATTCTCATTCCCTTGCATGATAAAGAGTGCTTGTTTGTGACAGGTGGATGTTAATTGCTGTGTTTTTGATGAGCACATTGAAACAGAGACTTTCAGATGATTCACTGAAGTTCAGGATCCAAACATGTCACAAATAAAACTCGTCAGCCCTGTGATGGTGATGGGTGGCACTGTGGCAGTGCTGGGTGGGGAGGGAGGGCTGGAGGTTTGGTTTGGTTCAGTTTCCACTGGCTGGCTGATATTTCTCCCTGTGGGTGGACAGGTGAAGAATAGCCATCACCTAATTGCTGCCTTGTTTGGGGCAGGTGGAAGAGAATGTTCTGTGTAACTTCATTGTTGGCCAGGTTTGGGTCTGTTGCTGATTGTACAGTCCTTCTGGTGTTGCCATGGGAATGAAATAATTATATTGTGAATAACTGGAGCATTTTCTTCTACTGTTGCAGGAAAGTGGTGTTGTGTAATTATTGCTGCCTTTGATGGAGATTGTGCTCAGAGCTGAGTGTTCAGTATTTGTATAAACCTGTTGCAGAGAACAAAACTTTCTGCAAGTGAATGCCCTTTTATAAATGTGGCTGATAGCTGACACATGCATACACACACTTCCCAGAAAGCTTTATATCACTAGAATGTGTTGAAGAGCTGTCTCAAAATTGAAAAGGGAAATATAGCATTTTTAGTGATGCTCTCATGGTTTGTTGTTTGTCTTTCAGGCAAATAATGTCATATTGTATGCAAATGGAAATGCTCTTGATAACTGGTGCGGAACTAAAATAATCCTCATTTCAGGACATCTGTTTCCCTTGAAATGAAGCTCTGGTTAAAAGTTAGTCCACTGGTTATATAGGTCTGGTGGGAAGCTGATCTGGAGGGCCTTCGTTCTCCTTTAGCTGTTCATAGCTTTAGCAGTATAAAGACTTGATAAATGAGATTTTTTTTTTATGCAAAGGTGAAGCCTGATGCTTACAGAGATCTCCCATCATTTGTGTGGCTTGGCAGTAGTTATTGGATGGGTTTTCCCCATTTCTGAATTCTGCTTTGTAGTCTCCTTGTCTCTCTTGCAGCCTCATGCAAGGGGCTAGGGTGCAGTTTTCTGTGCAAAGTCTCTTCTCTCACATGTTTCTTGATAGTGCTGTTCTCTCTGTTCATCCATGGACATTCTGGCATATTTCTGTCATAAAACAAAGGGTTATGCAAAGGAAAAGGAAGATAGTAGATATGAGGAAGACTTACTTTTTTTCCCAAAACAGAGTATTTTTTCTGTGATACCCTACAATTTCTTTGCAGTCTGAAGTTTTAGTCAGTTTAAGTATTGCTTTATGACCTAAATCCTATTCTGGGTTTGTGTTCAGTTGCGTTCCCACAAACTTCCTGTGTGACCCTGCATCAGGCATTTCATTACTTTGTCCCACAGTTTCACTTGTGAAGCGAGGGGAATAACAACCCTGCTCCAGCCAGATGTTCTGGGGATGGATTCGTGAGTCCTTGTGTGGTGCTGGGTCACAGAAACGCTTTTGTGCTCCTGCCTCAGATGTCAGGATGTCATCTTGGGCTAATATTCCTCACGAAATGAATGTCTCTCCAGTTTCAGGTTATTGTGTTGTGGCTTGTGTGCTAATGGATTAATTTCAGATGTTTTCAAGTAGTTGGTTGTTCTCTTTGTTTCCAAAGTAGTTCTAATTTATTTAACAGTATTTGCCATTCAAGTCAACTGATTTTAGACAGATGTTTGTCTCTTGTGTTTCAGTCTAGACATTTATGATTTACAATCTGTAGCCCATCTGGTGAATTGCCATGGGAATATGCTTATTTTCAATGCTTGAAGTATTGCAACATACTCCTTGCAAGTGTTTTTGCAGTAGCGGCTGGTGAGCCAACCACCAGAAAGGGTTTATTTTAGCAAAAGACTCTGACTTGTTTGTTCGGATTAGGACAGGAAAATACTCCATTTCTGTTCAAAACAACAAAACCCAAAAATGTTCTATTCCAAAATATTGGCTGTAAATTGAAACTCTGGAGTGATAGATACATTAGTCTAGTTTAAAAAAGAAACAAAACCCACCTTGGAATGTTGAAGAACAGAAGGAGATCTGAAGAATCCCCTTTTTCCAGCTCCATTCTCTGTGGCTGAACAAGCTTACTTGCCTGACCTTTTGGAAAGACTTTGGTGAGCTTTAAATTGTCCAAGTTTTTCATAATGTGTAAATTTAAATGTCATCACTGCAGTGTGGTCACTGATGCTTTGTCACTGGTGCAGGGTAGCTGTATGCTCTGGGTCCTTGTCCCCAGACTCTTTCTCCTTCCCTTCCAGCCCCATGGCAGGAGGAGAAGCTATGGATTCACCAGGAGAGGATGTGCCAGGCTGCTAAACAGCCTGTTGACCTTGTCTGGACTCTTCTCTGCCTGTTAAATTAGTGAAGTGTGGTGAGCCCCAAAACCAAGGTGCAGGGTGGCAGGTGAGGAGTGGAACAGCTCTTCATGCTGTCAGGATGAGTATCTCCAAATTCAAACCCTTTCATGTTTGAAACAACAAGCGTTTGATGCATAAAAAGTTACTAATTCATACTTCTGTGGCGGACAAAAGTGAGCATTTAACCTGACTTTCTCTCAGAATCATCACTGCATAGCACTGCTGTATGACTGCTGTAGTACTGTGGTAGCTTTGGACAGGGTATGTTCGGGACAACTGATAGCTTTTAGTTAATTTCCTGTTTTTACAGGTTACTGCATTATTTCTAGAATATGCCCCAAACCAGAATACAACATCTGGGAGACACACATTGCAAACCAGCACGCTGCTGAGTAGGAACCTTGTGTTTCTGACATGGGGTGCTGTTGTTTAACTCCAGGTTGGACGTGCTGGAGTCTCCTGCTGCGTGCAGCGGGTCGAGCAGCAAACGCCGGTAACGCGAACGGCTTTCAAGAGGCTCCAGTGTAAACAGCAAAGGTGCCGTCGTGTAAATAAGGCAGAAAGTGCTCCAGGAGCTGTCTGCTGGATGCGTTTGGCACGGATTTCTGAGCAGTTTGATTGGATGTTTGGTTGAGTGACTTTGTCTGCACATGTTGAAAGCATCAGTCAAACCCAGACTGGAGCTGGTCCTGTCGGGTCTGTGGCTGCAGAGTCCAAGGGCTGAACGTGTCATTCGAGCGTTTGGGGTTTGCAGTTTGGGCTTAATAACGATCCTGCACTGAAACTCCAAGACACCAGGGTGTTTTTTATAACTTGCATCGGTTTGGCGTCTTCTTTTTAATTATATTTATGGCAAATCGACTTGACAGTCTGTGAGAGTGAGTAAAGAACTGTTACATTTGTAGTCCTGGGATTTAGAAAAAACATGAAGTGGTCGTAGAAGTCACAAGAAGTTCAAGAAGTGAGTGCTACCTACATCAAAAGTGCTTCAATCTCCCCTGTCAAACCCTGTATTTACTTTTTCGAAGGCAACTGTGCTCTGTGGTTAAGCCATGCACCTGCAGGATTTCTCAGGCTGATTTTTTTTTTTCTTTTAGCTGTTCCATTTGTATTTAAATAGTCATTTGTTGCAGGATCCAAGATGATTTGAAATTCATTTCTGTTAGACTTGAGGGTTTTGGTAATGTTTTTGTATTCTTCAAAGGCGGAGGAATCATTTCATACTACTAAACTGTGATCTGAATAGAAAATAAGCAGTTGAGGTTCCAGAATGTGAATGGGCATGTGTCAGGCATCCTTTTATTCACATCTTGGTGTGCAGATGAGGTTGTCCCAAAAATATTGCCAAATCTGTAGGGATAAGCAGGATAAACCTCTGCCTGCTGCCTATCCCTGGCATGAGCTGGTGCCATGGGGATGGCCAAGTGCTGGACACATTTCTTAGCATTTATCAAAGCACAGGTACCAATATTCTAACACCTTTCACTATCCTGCCATTGGCAGGTTGAATGCAGCATGAGTGGGACTTTTTTTTGCCATTTCAGACTTCTTCAAAATTATTTTTTGAAGCTGTCAACCCTTCAAGCACTTGATATTGTTAAAGCTACTCCTTTTCTCTCTAATATGGAACATTTAATCTACAAATTCACACTCATCTAATAACAAAGTATTTAGATCTTGATCAGCAGCAGATTTAAGAGCCTGTGTCATAGGAACTTGAATAGACACACCTGGGAGTTGACTCTGCTTTGTACTGTACATGATCAGAGTTAAGTTAGCTGAATTAGCTCTTGTCTAGGAGAGAGTGCAGTTCCAAACTGTGGTGATACTGGCACGTGAAAGCTCCTCACATCCTGGTTTAAAGGTTTTTACAAAATGCTCTGATATGCTCGTGTTGGCTTGTGCTAACAAAGAGAGTTCTAGGCTGTGGCCAAAAGGCTGGGAAGAATGCTCACCACAGCTCTGCTGTGGAGGAAAGGAGATGAATGGAAGGATCCAGGTTTTTGTTTTTTGGTTTGGGTTTGTTTTTTTTTTCCCTTGTCATCACCTTATTTAGTCCATAAGCTGCTTTGAGAATAAGCAAGTGGAGGGAGAAGACACGTGTGCCTGACAGGGAGCCTGTTTGTGCTTGTTTCATTGAGGAAATTGTTCCGGAACAGCTGCTCATCCATGTGAAAATGCAAACCCTTGGGTCCCAGCCAAGGTCAGCAAGCCCTGGGTCATTTGTTTTAGCAAAGCAGACCAATTTGCCCTTTAATTATCTCTCCTTTTCATTCTGTCACACCTCTTGCTCCATAGATTTACTTCCTGAGAAGTGCCACATGTGCAAGATGTGATACCAGTTTTTTTGTGGATCAGGGAGAGGCAGAATGATTTTTCATAGGTCAATTTTAACTATTAAACTTTATAAAACCTAATGCATTTACCTCCCTGGATTTAATTTTTCACTTAGCTACTTCAGTAGGTTCTTGTTATTAAAATGTACAGGATTCTCAACTTTCAAACTCAAATGGCAAAATCATTTTTTTTCATATTGTTTCTCTGCTAGTGCAGGTATTTTGGTGTGAAATGGTAAATTGGAATGTGTTTGCTGGAAACAGGGCTGAGAAATTCCTGAACTTCGGGAAATTTCCAGTAACTGCTCTCAGAATGGCAACTTAATAATGAAGCCTGGTAGATTTTGGTAATTGCAAAACAGTCACTAGAAATTATGTAAAACATGTGCCCATGTGCTGGAGCTGGATGTGAAAAATATTCTGCAGGGGACAAAATAAAGAAAAGCAATGCTGTCTAAGCACTCATGAAAATGGTATGGTAAAATGTCTTCTTTGCCCTATAATGTTATGTGGAAGGAGAGAAATAGGAAAGAAGTGTTGATGTAGTTGGAGGAACTGAAATGCCAGATTCTGGCTTCAATAATTTAAGGAAAGAAAACCGATTAAAGTGATCTTTAATGCATGCATTAAAGGTCACTAGGGAACAAGAAAAAAGCATACTTATTCCAAAACCGGCTTTGTACAAGAATTTTGAAAGTGTCATGGGTTGCAACCCAGGCTATAATTAGCCTTAAAAATCTTGGGACAGAATTTTCTCAAGTACGTTGTGACATTATTCCAGAAGGAATAAAAATGACCAGAAGAACTGTCAATCTCTGCTTGACAGAAACATCCTCTTGGCTGGGCAAATGGGAGACAGAGGTGGAAGGGAGCCCTGTTTTGATGTGCAGTAAAATCACCCAATAAAACATGGCACAAGAAGGAATAGAATGATTGTTACAATTTTTGTGTTTTTTGAAGAGGCAACAGATTTGCAAAGCCTTGTTGGCTATCTGAAATGGTTAAAAGAATCAGCTTTAATGCCATCAGAGGGGTGACAGAGCAGCACAAGGGAATAGGTGTTTGGGAAGAGAAAAGGTTCAGACTGGGGTGTCAAGGTGTTAATTAGTTCTGCCACTATATGAGACTGAGTTGCATCTTTTACTTATTCAAAGTTTTATTCTGTTAAACGTTAATGTGTTAGATTAACTGTGCTGTGCCAGCTGGGGATAAGTGGGCTCTGTCCCCTGCCGGGGGAGGTGGACATTGGTGCCTTCAGCCTCGTGGCTCCTGCTTTTCTCCTCTTTTAGAGGAGGGGGAATAATTTCCTTGCACCTGCATTTTGGACAGGGCAGCCCTCCAGGAGCCAGAGATGTGCTGTATTCCCGGGAAAGGAGCTCGGGGTGGAATTTGGCCCCTGGCTTTGTCAGCAGAGGTGGCCAAGCGCTGCTGGCTCGGTTTCATTAGGAACTCAGCAGACAATCTGCATTTGTTAACAGGTTTGAAAAGTACTCCAGCGAGCTCACTTCAGTGTGCAGCATCTCTTACAGAATGGATGGACGTTTTCTCATTTAAAGTAAACTTTGTACTGGACCACAAACTTCAATTAAAACTTGCAAAGTTGTGATTTCTGGGAGTGTACATTACTTATATCCATCCTGTGTGTACAAGCAGTGGAGGAACATCCTCCTCTAAAATTCTGCTTTTTAACAGGTCAAAACTATTTGAAATAACAAAAAATACTCCAAAAAGCCCAACCCCCAAACCAAACAAACAAAAACTCAAGCCAAGCAAAAGGTATGATTTTATTTTAGTGTTAATTAAGGGATATGGTTGGACAACAAGAAGAATGTTTAATAATTGCTGGGGCTCATTGAGCTGTGGAGGTGGGGGTCTTTATTTTACTACCACTTGAAGCTGTTGTGATACCATTGATGAGAGGAATGCAATACTGTGTGCTAAAGTCATTTGGCTAACCCTGAAATCAAAGCGGTGGAAACAAAATCTAGCTGCAAATCACCAGCCTGTCAGTCTTTTAAAACCTGTTATCCAAATGACTTTAACAGTTTGTGGGTCATATGCAAGGTTAAGACTCATCTTGCACGGTGCACGTTTTGATGATAAAACACAATATCACTTTTTTTTATTGGAGTGGAAGTGTTATAGTCAACAGTATCAGTGTGGGAGTTTGATTTCTTCCTGCAAGTAGATCTCTACTCCATATGAGCAGTTGGCACAAGGTTTGGAAGGACAGATAGGAGGCAGGCCTGCTTATTTGTTGCATCTGTCTGCTCTCTGTGTAGAAACTCCAAAACTGTTCCATTTTTAAGTTTATTTCCGAGTCAGAGTAGCTATTTCTGAGAACGACTGGCCAATGCAACTTTAAGAAGTTTTGGTGAGGGGCTGGAGCAGGTTAGGCATAAAGCTGCATTCTACTGAGCAACCTTTACATGCAATATTTAAATTATTGTCAATTTAAATGGTGAATTCGAGACTCTTTTATTTATATCAACAGTTTCTCTTACAGTTTTTTGAGTTTGAGAAGTCACTGACAAGGAATGTGTCACATAGCTGTTAACTATTCATTTTACATATTTTCAGGCATTTTCTGTCCTGAAAAACTGAACAGCTCTTGATAACCAAGTGTGGATTAAATCCTGAAAAAAGCATCATGGCATATTCACAATTATCAGCCTTTACCTTTTATGTACTGTCCAGCTTACTATGAAGCAGAACTTGGCAGTGTGTACAGACCAAAGTGGATACAGAGAGAAATAAAAAACTCAAAAAAAGGTTGCAGAGGTTTTTTTTGATTGAGCAAATACATCTATTTAAACAATATTTCTGTTCTGAACCAATTGTCACGTCATATTTTTGATGGATTTAAATAAAGCCATTTACATGGCAGCTCCTTCCCAATAATCACTTACTGTTGAGGCTGAATTTTTTCCATTGACACTAAAATTGTTGGCTGTCTGGGGAGACAAATATTGTTGTGAGGGCCATAGGGCAAGAGAGAAAACCATATGAGATGAATAATAACTTTCTTTTCCTCTTACTGGGTCTGTAGTGTAGGTAAAGTTCCCTACATTGTTGAGTGTAGGAAAGTATGAAGCCCAGCAAAACCTGATCCAAAATATTTAAATTTAAGCTTCAGAGTTCCCATTTGCCTTATACACTTGGTGATGGTTTACCATATTTCAAATCTAGATGTGAGTAGTAGAAGCTGTTGGGGCTGGTTAGACTGTAAATAACTGGATAGAGAAAACAAACCAGGATAAGAAGAGGTAAAAATAACGCTGATGGATTCCTGCGTGTAACTTGGATTTTGGGGGGTGGGAAGTTCTGCTGAATGTACTAAAAGCAGCAGGAGTATAAAAATGCAGATGGATAGGGAATGACTGCTAATGTAATGTGGACTGGTTTTGCTGATATCAGACAACAGACTGTGACTCAGTCTGTTGTAGGAGATTTCATTAGATTAGTCTAAATTTTAGGAGCAGTCACTCCTACAGGCCATTGCATCCCATCTGTGCCTGAAGTTCTTCATATGTTTTAGTGTTCAGCTTCCTTCCCTAGAATGTGATATGGTTTGGAGAGGTTGGATGGCTTCTCAATCAGAGAAGGTGATGGAGTTACCTTTTGTGTTGTCAGTCAAAGCTGAAATTCAGTTTGCGGTGACAAGGAGCAGAGCCCTGCTGAGCTTCTCTCAAGAGTTTGACCATGGGGGCAAATGGGCTAATTAACAGTTCAGTGTCAGATTTTAATATGTAATAAGGAAGGAATGAAATTAATTTTTCTTTTCCAAGCAGTAAACGCTGATTGCAAACATCTGTCTGATGTTTGGGGGGTTGCTTTTACTGACTGCTCCATGTGATGTTCCTGAAGTTAATGGGTGAATCAATGAGCACTTGAGAGAACTATTTCCATTTTATCTAGGCACTTTCTTTTAGCTGTGAGGCTCCATTTCCAGAAGCACAGTGGTTATGGCACTTGCTTTGTTGTACTTGTACTCAGTGCCTCAAAATGGAACTTGCATGTTCAGGGCTGGATTTCAGAGTGGAAACCATAAGCTTCTTGCTTGTATAACCACATTCCAAGGTTAGTCTGAATAGCTGAGATAATGAATTTGGTCTTTGTGCATTCTTAAATAGATAGATAGTTTTTCACATATGTGACTTTTTTTTTTTTTTGCTACAATTGGACGCTTTCCTTGGGAGCTGCCTAATTCCAGGCTGCACAGTTTCTGCTTTGTTCCCTGCTCCTATGCCTTAGACAAGAATAACTTAACCAGAGTTCAATATAGGAATTGTGGGCTGCTAAAGGACATATTGTGTTACTGCTTAATGCTGTATAGGTTGATCAGTGGGTAATGTGAAGTCTGTGTTCTAGCTGTTTTATGATGAAAATATTATTTCAGCAGAATATATGGTAAAGTCATTGAACAATGATCTTATTCTCAGAATGATGGCACAAGGCATTTTCCATATACCAGAAATTAGTGGAGCTGCTCATTTTGTTATTGCAGGCTTCAAAAATAAAGCTATTTTTAACCTTTTCTAAGCAATTATGCTATTTTTTTAAAAAGTGATATCTTCTTACTCTCTTTTTATTAGGACCAGCAGAGGTTCCCATGATGTCACCCAATGGATCCATTCCCCCTATTCATGTGCCTCCTGGTTATATCTCACAGGTATGCTTCTTGAAGAAATAAAATTTTTATTATTAAAATAATAACAATTTTAAAATGTAAAAGCAAAAGCATTGATCCTCGTAGAGAAGTCTACTTAGCTGAAGCTTAATTTGAAAGGTAATACCTATTTTCATGCTCGTGCTCTTTACTGTCACCCACATTTGCACAAGTGACCAGGGATGTGCACCTTCACACCCTGGTATTTGTAGTAGATTTGGGATTTGAGCACCAGCAAAAGTTCTGCACACAGACTGAACCTATAAATGCAACTTGTGTTGTTTGTGAGAGGGGGAGAAGTCCTTGATGTTGGGTAATGCCTCAAGTTCTTGTGTGACAGTCAGAAGGGGTAGGAGACCATGGAAGTGAGAGAAGGAGCCACTCTAGCTGTAAAATATGCTGTTGATCCTCGGTATCTTCCCAGCAGAAATCCTGCAGCATACCAAGAGCTGGGGGTTTTGGTGTGTTTTCAAGAATAAATGCAATTTAACTATCTATTTATGGAAAAAAATGGAAAAGGTTTCGCAAATCTGTTAGGTTTTGGAACTCTTGAACAGCTACTGCTCTTCTATGTAAATAACCCCAGATTACCAGTCTGTTCCTTCCATCTTCTGCAAAGCTTAGACTTTTTCTGAGTTAAGGGGAAAAAAAACCCAAAAGATTGATATAAGGCATAACAGCTGTGAATAATACAATAAATCAAATAATTTCACCATTTTTATTGAGACCTGGACCAAAAGCTTCCTTAAAAGTACACAAAGTATTTCAGATATCCTTGACGAATAGCATAAGAACTTTTGATAGATATAGTTTGGCATCTTGTTAAGCAGAAAATAGATGATGTCCTGGAGCCTCTTCCCTTCCCCAGGAAACATGTGAGCTTGTGTAATTCTGAAAAATTGTGGATGGCGTCATACTTAAATCCCACAAAATACTGCAATCACTCTGTGGTATTTTGACTTCTGAACAGAGTGAAAACACACTTCAAGTAAGGGGGAATTTGTTAGCCAGCCTAGGAGAGAGGGCAGGATGTCATGGTGGTCCTCCTGCTCCTCAGCCCTCCCAACGGGAGTGGTTGGAGTTTTTTGAGCATTTGCTGCTTAATGCTCCTCATGGGCTCACCTAATTCAATAAACTGGCCCATATCATGCAGAGGTTTATCTAAAGATTTATTCTTCCTTTGAAATAACTTTAACACCTTTTTAATATTAAAATGTTTATGCCTCTCCACCTCTGTGCTGAGATAAATGGTTGGGTATAATTGGAATGCTTTCCAAACCAGAGGGATGAAAGCCTTCCAGCTCTATCTCTGTCTGAGCCCAGTTCTTCTGTAAAGCTTTTTGTGGAGCGCCATAATAATTCCACTAAAGAAGCTTTTAAGTAGTTTCTTAACCAGAAAAAATCCAACCAAAAACCCTCTTCTGAAGCAGTTTTTCCAGGGAGCTGGAAGTATGTTGTAAAGTTTTAGGGGGGAAACTCTGTATTCGGCACTTTTCTGCAGTGGAACGTGTGTTGTGTTCTGTGGTGAGTGAGCCTCTCGCCTTTCAGGCTGCTTCATATTAAATAGTAGTTTGGAAGTCTGTAGTAATGAAATTAGCTCTTTGTTGTAATAAACGTCTCTGCCTTATTTGCTCTTGCTTTTGTCTATTGCTTCACGGTTAAACCAAGTCTTTTATGATAAACAATTAGAACACAACTTAAATTTAACATGTCAAGGGAAAGGCTGTAAAGCAAATTAATGCACTCTGGGATATGAATCAAAATATATTTGATTTTTTGTTTGATTTGTCCCCAAAGTGTACATCTAAGAGTCAGGCAGAAAGCAGTACCCCTGCAGAGAAGCAACAGTGCCTATTAAAAAAAGGGCATAAAATCTTATTTCCATTTTGTTATGCCAAGCCTGTGTGAGCTGTGTTAGCCCTGAATATTGCATGAGATATCGAATGATTGCAACCCTGGATTAAGGTGGTGCTTCATCACCTCTTTGGAGAAATTGGCAGGAGGATGTGAGCCCTGCAAGGTCAGCCCCTCTGGAAGCAGCACAAACACAGGCTCTGTTTCTAGACTTCAAGGACCACGTTAATAATTGTGACTGGAAGCTGGGTTTGTTGATGTTTGTTAAGGAGATGTTCCCAATGATGAGGCTTAGCCAGGGCAGGAAGTGGTCCAGGAAAATAATAGAGACCAAATACACACCACCAGTTCAAATCTTTCATGCTATGGTTTTGCTCTCAAAAGACCAGCTCTTCAAAGAAGGCAGTATTTTGCATTATCTTTTCAGCAGACAAGCCTCTGTGCACCTCTGGCAGATACAAGCTATCAGATCAGGGTTCATGTCCCTGCAATCCTTTGTGGGCTAAGGGTTAGTTAAATATAAACAAGAGGACAAGTTCCTTGCTGTGCTCATGGTGGACAATATCTCTGCCGTAAAAGTTGATTGTGGAAGGTGACATGGCAGAGGAAATCTGCATTAAATGTGTGTGATGTCAACTTTTTTTTATTTCAGCTGATAAGTGAGATTAAGGATTTGGAGGCTAAGGTGTTAAATTTGGGGACATCCTCATGGGTTGTTGGTCCTGCTTTTCAGTGTGTCTGGGAGGAGAGAAGGAGGGTTTGAAGTATTCTAATCAGGAGAACTAGAAAAATGAAAATACCAAAAAACAGGACTTGTTTGTTTAGTGCTACTGATTGAAGACTGCTCTGAAATAAATCTGGAGCGATTCCACTTGAATTTGAGAAGTTACTTGTCTGTAGTTGGACATAAAAATTTGTCATGAAGCTCCATTTTTGATTTCATTTAGAGATTTGTTAACATAAGCTCTCTGCCACAGATATTTTAAGCCTAAAGGACAAATTTACTGGTTGGACCATGAGGTGAACATGTGTTGAAAAGCTTCCTTTTGCCCACAGGGTTTCTATGGTCTGAAGTGTTCAATTTGAGCCATGGTCCTGCAGTTCAACATTCCTGCACCAAGCTCGTGGCATTTGACAGAACTAAAGCATAACTTCTGGAAATAGCAATGTCTTTAAAAGACATTCAAAATGATAGAAAATTTATCCCATCCTTGAAAAATCAGGATTTTGGTCCTGGGTACATCCTGTCCCCTAAGAGAGGTGTTCTTCTCCAAAAGCATGTTTGGCTAGCATCAGGTTTCAGTGGCAATCTCCCTGTTTTTGAGTGGCTTCCTGCACCCAGAGCTGCTCTGGGTGTTTTGTAGACTGCAGTCAACTGAGGCATCCTTTAACAGGATGATCCTCATTAAAGCTTTGAACACAAGGAAGGTTGTGCAGATCTCATATGGAGCAAGCCATAAAGTGATGATCCTTTTGAGTGCATGGCCACTGGTCCTGAAGAACTGTATCATTCTAGATTGAAAGTACCCCAACATGCTTGCCAGCATTCTAGATATTTATCTGTCTGTTTTCCACATTGAAGGTATAGATTTAATTTGGTGTTTGATTTAATACTGATGGATTCTAAAGATAGTGATGTTAAACTTGCCACGACTGGCTTGAACTTGGATTGGCATCTTTAAGAAATTAAATGAATAAATAAAATGTTGACATCCAAGTGCCTCTTGGATGAGCTCATTCTGTACTGTTTTTAGGTACAGATTGATTTATGAATGAAGTTTGAAATTAGTTTATGAAATTCATGAAGTATTGGTTGTGGTCCACCCAGTGGTCATGCTCCAGATGTCCTGCTGAATCTAGCACATTAAATTTAAATGAAGTAAGGATTGTTTGGGATTTTTTTTGAAAGTAAGTAGAAATTACTTGCGTATTACCATATAAACTCATACAGTAAAGGTGTTACACAGAATGAGGGTGGTTGTTTCTTTAACTGGATCTCACAAAACACAGATACAATTTACCTGTGCACAATTAACATGCCTTCTTCCTTAGAGTGTAATAATTTCGGTGGAGAAAAACGAGACAACATGGAGCAGTGTGATGTACTTTGAATACGTGAATTATCTCTAGTTACTACAGTGATATCTGCACTGGAAAACAAATAACATTTAAAATGGCATTCCCAAAATGTGGCAACCAATGGGGGAGGCAGTTTTATTGTGTATGAGTAATGTTAACCCAGACTGCCCTGAAAGATCATCACCTACCTCATGTAGCAATTAAGCTCCCTAAAATATGGGAAAAAACCCACAGAGAACTATGCTATAATAGTATTGTTACTGAGGTGGCATGCCACTTACACCAGCAAGCACAAAAAATACCAGCAAAAGACAATTTACTTACTAACTGCTTGAAAAAAACCCATAAAATAATGAAAGTTTATCTCTGGGTGCCAAATGACCACAGAAATTTGCTTTCTCTAAATATAAAGTGCTAAAATTAGTAATTGCAATTACTTTTAATATTCCAGTTGCATCTAGAGACCTCAGCAGGGATTAGGATTTTGTTGATTCTTGTCACTGAAGTAGAGACAGTTTAGTAGTGTTTCCAAATGCATTTATGATCTTGGTGACAAATGGTTTTAAGCAGATACAAAGAATTGCAGATTTCTTCTTAAAGTAGCAGAGTTGAAGCTCTCTGCTAAGTTATGGGGGTTTTTTAATTAATTAAAACTGATTTTATCTTTGATGAACTGAGTGTTGTCTCCCAGAATGGCACTACTACAATCTACTCACTGCAGGTTTTACAGATCAAGGGGTCTCGCCAGTCTTTATAACTGCCTAGTGCATCTAACACGTAAATCAGATTACCAACTTTGATTTGTTAAGGACAGGATTGTGTATTTAAAGACTGCATGTACAGCTTCAGAACTGTACATGCATATCAGTAATTCCTAGTTTAGACAGAAAATGCCCTGTAGGATTGGGAAATAAAGTGGGTTTTGCAAGGTCCCCTGTGTTTTTGTGTTCATTGGTAATGTATGCACATGGAATAACAAGAATGCTGTCAGCGTTCATGGCCTGGGAGGAAACAAATAAAAGATATTAGTGTCTTGGCTTTTCAACTAAAGTAATTTGGAAGGCTAGCTCATTCTTTGAGTTGGACTGGTTGGTGATTGTAGGTTCCTCCCAACTGAAATTTTCTATTCTGTCCCTTCATCTCTGGCTTCTCTCAGTCCTGTTGATATTTTATAGCTTCATCTAGCAGGGTAATTTGATCAAAAAGGTCTTTGACAGGACTCTGAGCTTTCCTCCCTGCTTTATAAATGATACTTCAGGAAGCTGAATCCTAATAATTTAAAATATGGTTTACATTATGTGCTGCTCAGTGTATAAGCTCTCTGTCTAAATCTGTTCCTTAATATATTCATCTTTCACCAGAGCACAAAAGGCACATGTAGCTGGTCAAGATGCAGAGATAAGAGCTTGGAGTAGGCTTTGAGGCTTGGACTACTTAAAGCCACGATGAAAACCTATCACATCAGGATGTAGGAACTTGCTCTCTCAATTAAGTTACAGCATAATCCGAGTCTGAGAGTTAAATCCAGCATTTCTGTGCACAGTCCTAGATAAGTAGTTCTGTTTTTCAAATATGTGCTAAATGGAAAAGGATTTCCCTCTTTTCAGGTTTCAGAGTGCAGGTTTGAGACCTGGCAGCAGGATAAGAGATGCTGTGGAGCAGAACCAGTAGCAGATATGGGAAGCCTGAAAATGCAGCAGTTGAAAGGATGTGATAGTCTAAATCTCTGAGGCTCAGCTGTCTTTTGAGGACTCTGTCAAGTCTTTGAAATTTAAAGCTGGCAGCTGACAAATTGCTAGTGGAAGTCGTAAATTTTTGAGTGTAGAATCACCTATGTTAAGCCAAACAATTACTATTTTGATTACTCAGCAAGTAATGCATTTTTAATGTGCAGTGTTGCAGGTGAATGAATTAACTTTCTATAGAAAATGGTCTTCTGTAGGGGCCAGCCAAGCCACAGGAATTGTGTGTCCCTGGTCACATGCCACAGGTAACGGGCATAAATGCACATAACCTGAGGGCACACATGGCCTGGGGCAGGAATTGGGTCACCTACTCCCAGGTGAATTGTCCCCGTGATCCCTTGCTCAGCTGATGCCTGAGGCAGGAGCTGGTGTTTGCTGCAGCAGTTCTGTCAGGGCTGTGGGCATTGCTCCTGGGCAGGGCTGGTCCTGTGTGACACAGGTGGCACAAACAGCCACCTGCCTGTGCCATCCCTCTGCTCCAGGGTACAGATTTGTCTTTGTGGTTTAAAGCCACTGGGATGTGATGAGAGCCACTGGGGTGTGGGCAGTCCACAGCAGAGTCTCTTCTGCTGGTGCTGCTCTGGGGTGGATAACTCCAGCTGATGGTGTGGTAATCAGCTGAGAGTGGCAGCATCTTGCAGCAGGTGCCTTCGGTGCATGTTCACTTACCTCATACAACATATTCATCACAGATACTGCTCCATCTGTGTGCCATCAGTCAGTTTAGAGAAAATGGGATTTTTAAAAACCTGTTTGTTGTATGAAATGAAATTGTGCTTCCTTCATGCTTTTCTATCTTGTGCATGCCAGCATAGAGTGTCAAAGGGATAGTAATCGTTCTTACATGGTTGTATTTTTTAATTTAAGAAATGGCAGAAGTTTTTTGAATGAGCTTCAAGAAAAGCTTGGTTCCTAAGTCTGGATTGAAATTTGGCTGGTTGACTGTTCTCCAGAAATACAGCTCTGGAAAAATTATAACCTGAAAAACATTTTTCAGCCTAAGCACATTTCCACCTTCCTACATCTGTTTTTACATGCTTTGACTATGGGGCCAAGTTATGCATATCCCAGAGCATATTTGTGTGGCTGTATAGACCAGCTCTGTAACAGAAACAAACCCTCTGCCCTATGATTTATCCTGAGCAGCTACCTGTAATGAACAGAGCAGCTCCTTTGCAAATGTAGGCCAGCACAGCAGGTTCCTGCAGAGTACATGTCTGTGCACACCCAGCCTCTCCACAACAGCAGTGCCAGCTGCTTTCCAAAGTGTTACTAACTCCGTTCTCAGGGTGCTGTCAAAATCCGTGCTAGAAATTTTATGGGCAGAATGTAAGGTCAGTCCCAATGAGTAGGCTTATTTTGGTGCTTTGTGTTCCTTTCTTGATTGTTTTCCTCCCTAAATGCAGGTTATTTATTCTGTCCCTTAGCCCACATAGTTATCACTAGCAGCAGTACAGCTCCCAGTGATTAGTGTGGATATCTGAGTCTCCAGGAAAAGCCACATCACCGCCGCGGTTATTTCTGCTGATATTAATTTTAGAATTGTGTTTGTTCGTGAAGCTAAACCCAAGGACCAGCTCTTTCCCAGTGGGAGGACAAGCTGTAAACAGTGCTGTTTTAGAGGTGTGCCTGGTTCAGATGCTGCCTGACGTGCTCCTTTCCCTGCCTTTCTCTGCAGGTGATAGAAGACAACACGGGCGTCCGGAGGGTGGTGGTGACGCCGCAGTCTCCGGAGTGTTTCCCTCCCAGCTACCCCTCGGCCATCTCACCAACCCATCACCTACCCCCCTACCTGGCACACCATCCCCACTTCATCCACAACTCCCACACAGCGTTTTACCCTCCTGTCACTGGACCTGGGGACATGCCACCACAGTTTTTCCCACAGCATCATCTTCCCCCAACAATATATGGAGAACAAGGTGAGCTGGGAGGGACTGAGACTGGCCTTTCACACCTGTGTTCAACAAGGTTTAAGGGGCTGGGGGAACAGAGAGTAGGAATGGAGAACCTGAGTGGCTTTGTTACATGGATGGAGCCTCCTTGAATATCCTGAGTGGGAGGTTGTAACTATCCAGAGTATCCATTTTTATTTTGCCAACAAAGGAAAAACTGTTTTGGGCATGATATTTTCAAGGTTCACGTTCAAAATGTGAACACACACAAAAAGGAGGATTAAAGACTCATTCTTGGAGGGGGAAGTGGGGATTGTATTCAATGAAGTGTATCTGAAGAGTGGACATAATATTTATGACAATTCTCAAACTTTTTTTAGATAGTTTTAATTCCCAAAGCTTTTACTTCATGTTGCACTTCTCTCCTTAGGCAGCACAACTGACACGACTGTAAAGTCTATTTATACTGGGGAATTAAATTGCATGTAATCCGGGTTGGCAGCTTGAAACCAGCACATCTCAGCCTGTTCTGTCCAGTCAGGCCCTGAGGAACAAAATGCTAAATTGCTCTGAACTTATGAAGGCTTTTACCAAAAGATGAGTTCTGTCTTGATTTTTGCTTGAAATCTGTGTCCCTGAAACACAAAGACTGAAAAGGAAGGGAAAAACATCACCCTAATGGCAATATTTTACACACTCATCCAAAGTAAAATTCTGTCATCAAAGTAGTTAATACAAAATAATTGCAAAAAAGGGTTTTCTTTTAAAAATCTTCAGGAACAGCCTGAGTAATTTCATTTGGAGATGGCCAGAAATTTGGTTTTCTGGGGGGAAAAAAAAAGCCCTCAGTGATTTTTGTTGTTCCGAGTTAACGCGGGCGAACCATTCCCTTTCAGAGATCATACCACTATACGGGATGTCCAGCTACATCACCAGGGAAGATCAGTACAGCAAACCACAGCACAAAAAGCTCAAGGACAGGCAGATTGACCGCCAGAACCGCCTGAACAGCCCTCCCTCCTCCATCTACAAGAGCCATATAGGCAGCTGTGCCACGGTCTACAACGGTTACGCCAAGAGCCACAACGGGGCGAGCAGCGGCGGCGGGGGAGCCCCGGCCCTGAAGAAACCGGAGCGCAGAGCAAGGAGCAGCCCAAAGTCAAATGAACAAGACCCACATGGT
>VYXD01006944.1:99170-138717 GCA_013397195.1 Hylia prasina | reverse complement strand
AAAAAAAAAAAAAGAGGGCTTTATTTATTTTTAATTCCTTTTTATTGCACCTTTCCTGCTTGTGACCTCCTCTGTATGGATGCAGCGGCCGTGCCAAGAAACACTCCCACCCACGCGTTAATACGGTGTGAACTTAAATACGAACGCTGGGGCTTGCTAGGCTGTATTTGTTTTGTAAGGTGAGCCCAGTGCCTCCCCACCTTTCGTGGCTACTCCCTTGGTAGATGCAGCATCGTTCTCTTTTTATCTTGTTGGGAGCAGAAATGCGTTTTGTGGGCGAGGTCTTGGTTTTATTTCGCTTTTCGCAGAGGCATCTTGGCACTTCACAAAAATCTTCATGGACAATTAAGCTATAACCAAAACCTGACTACTAGGAGCCACTATTTTGCATATCCTAGGTTAACCTGGTAAAGTTATTAGAAAGTTTAGAGGTCATGACTGAAAAACCAAGGGGTTTTTTAATGTGAAAATTCAGTGAAAGTAAGGTTAGTTGAAAACAAAACCGGACCAAATTTCTTAATGTTAGCCATTGGAATTGGTGGTCAAATTAGTCTGGCTACTTTTGAAATAATTTTCTTTAGCATTTTCAGAGACTTGCCATTTAAAAATTTAAAATTTTAGATGAACAATCCAATGCTTTACTGTAATGAAATCTCATTTATCACAAACCATTCTGCACACAGCCACTTCTACCTAAATTTAGTTTAGTAACTCGATATAACTCCTTATACCTACCTGCTTTTCTCCTCTCTACTTGTCTCTTTGCTGACTGCTACAACAGCAGCTGCCTGAACAAATTTGGATGTAGTAACCAAAGCAGCACGTCCAGGATATTCATAATATAGCACACTCTGAAAGGTCTTGAGTTAATTTATGCATAAACCCTAGGTTTTCCATTATCTATCTGTAGTGTATATGGCTCTGTACTTTTACATGTGAGACATAGCTGAAAGAAATAATTATGAAAATTAACTGTATCAATAGCCAGAAAGGCTGCTGGCATGGTAAGGAATGAGGATTTGCAGACGTGCTTCAGGGTCTTTAGAATTAGCAAGGAGCTGTATTTGAGAATGCTGTAATCCAAGAAAATGAATCACTGCATTGGACTTTCTAGTTATTTCCTGCCAATCAGCTTATGTGGACTTTAGTATTCTTATTTATGTTGTTGATTTGAGGTGGAATACATGAGGTTTTTGAAGCAGGTGTGCAAAAGACCTGGGAAAAAGTATCTTCTTACAATATCAGTTCAGTGGGTACTGAGTCAGCCTGGCTGATCACTTCTGAAATAATCTAGAAATAATTTAAAAGCATCTTGTCTAAGGGTTGCCTGCAACCCTTGTGTTTAACTCGTTGCCTTGGACTGCTCTGCTGTGCCGCAGCCGAAGAGCACGAGCGCTTTTAAAATGCCAAGAAAATCAGTGGAGTCAAGGCTACAGCACGTCCAGTCTTGTCAGCCAGAGAGTGCTTCCAGACTGGGAACAGCAAGGGATGGAGTCCTTCCCCAGCTGTGGAAAGGAGGCTGTGCAAATAAGCATTCTTTGTCCCACCCTCCTGCCTTTTAAAATTAGGTTCTGCATCTGCACACAGAAGTGGCAGCCCTGGAGTAGCATCAACTGCTCTGCAGCAAGTCCGTGGCCAAAGCTGGAGTAGGAGAAGTGTTTTCATATTAAAACAACAACCAAATAAAAGATACTGTGGGCTTAAATGTGAGGTTTTTGACATCAGCCTATTATTGTACATGTAAACTTACATGCAAATTTCTGCAGAAAGGTCACAGAGGTTTCTTAAAGGCTCTCACCAAGCAGCTCCCTAAAATAAGTCCTGATATTTACAAGTTTCTAATCATATCTGTTGTTTTATATTTACCTTCTCTGTTTCTTCTTTAATTATTTGGGGATTTATTGGTGGATACCTGACTAACCTGGCCGTAAAGATAATTAGGGTGAGAGTTAACAGCAGTCTGGGCACAGTTGCTAATTTGATTTATGCTGCTAAGATGACAGTTTTTGGAATAGCCCGAAAAAAAGAATGTGTCAGAAGCAACAAGTAGTAAACAGGTGTAAACTTACAGGTTTTATGGATGTGTATCTGTTCAAGCATGCTAATAGTTAAATACTTGATGGTGCTGTGTGGCTGCTTCCAAAATTGCAGAATAGCCTGGAAAAAATCTATTTTTAGATACATAAATATATAAAAATGTGTATATATATGTATAAAACTTGTGGAGAAGTCTTTATTTAGAAAACCACTTAAGCAAAAAACTCTTTAGGAGAGAAGTAGGAACGGATGAATTTGCAGTAAAACGTGGAGTAAGGTGAAGGAGAGCTGGAGCTGAGGGCTTTGTTGGTGTGAATTTTTTAATGGGGATAGTGATGTGCTTCATAGCCTATCATTTCCTATCTGGCTGTGGGGTGTGTGTGCTCCTGCAGTGGAACTGGCTTCTTTTGGGTGTGTGGATGGTGGAGCAATCCCAGGATCCAGCTGCTGGCAAGGGAAGGGGCTTTAGGAGCCCCGGACACAGCTGGAGCAGACACTTGCACAGCCTCAGCTCTGGTTGCTGCAGGGAGCAGCCTGTGTCAGTACACAGTGCTACAGCCTGACAGTGGCTGCTGTCCTGAGGGATTGGGCTGGCTGCAGCAAAGTTTGGGAGCTGCCTCTGTGCTGGAAGCGTGGGTGGGAGCTCGCCAGGGGCACCTCTCCCAGCAGTTCCAGCTGCTCCTGAGCTGATGCTCAGAGAAGCAATTGGAGCATCTGCTTTAATCAGCAAGGAAAGATGATCCACACAGGGACTTTGGTGGCAGGGAAGATGGGAGTTTCTCTTCTTGGCTCTGCTGCCCCTGTGCTTAAGGTGATGCTTGTCCTGCTCTTTGTTTCTTGGTAGTGATTACTCTGAGGGATGTGTTACTCCTTCCTTGGCACACCCACTCTGCTGAGGCTGAGGTTATTGCAGTGCTGCAGGAACAACACCTTCCTTGTCAACACAGACTGAGGGGGTTGAGCCTCGAGAAGGGGGAGACCTTAGAGCCCCTAAAGAAGTTACAAGAGAGCTGAAGAGGGGCTTTTGACAAGGACATGGAGTGACAGAACAGGGCAAATGGCTTTAAACTGAAAGAGGGCAGGGTTAGATGGGATATTGGAAGAAATTCTTCCCTGTGAGGGTGGGGAGCCCCTGGCACAGGTTGCCCAGAGAAGCTGTGGCTGCCCCATCCCTGGAAGCATCCAAGGCCAGGTTGGATGGGGCTGGGAGCAGCCTGGGATACTGGAAGGTGGCCCTGCCCATGGGAGGAGGTGGAACAAAAGGATCTTTAAGATCCAACCCAAACCATTCTGGGATCATGGGAACAATATTGGAGAAAATGTCCAGCCTACAGTGCATGGACAACTCAACCCTTTTCCCTGAAAAATCACAGTCCGTGTGATATCTAACTTGAAAATGTCCTTTTCCATCCAAATCTATTCTCATTTCATGTATTATGCCGATGAGATTCGAGTAAATGCTCAAGGAAAATTCTGCCATGTATCAGTAACTTCCAACTTCCTTCCAACATTAAAAGAAGGAAGGGTTCCCCAAAAATCTGCTTCACCACTGGTAGAAGAAATGGGGTTATAGATCATCAATTCTGAATGTGATCAGTACTGAAATTAAGTAAATTACTCTGGAGTATTTTTGTTCAGTCACCTCTCCAGTTATGGATCCAGCCTGTGCACCTCTGTGCTCTGTACAGCATCATGGTACATTAAAAATAAGTTGGTGCTCCTGTAATGCACCCTTATCCCAGCGTGGTTTTATAACATAGCAACATCCACTTTTTACTAGGAAATTTATGGTTTCAGATTGGGGATATAAGTGCAGTTCTGACCTTTTCCATTGACTGCATCATGCTGTGTTGGGTGGTGTGCTTGTAAATAAAGATTTCTAGTTATGGTAGAAATAGGCTGTTTTAATGCAAAAGAAAAAAAAAAGGAAATGGCTTATAATTGCCTGAAAATTTAGCAATTCTTCTGAGTGGTTCTGCTAGGACGGTGTCTTGTACAGGTAGAGGGATTGGAGGTATGATACTGGGATTCTGATTTAAAATCCATATTGGAGCTTTTCCACAGAGCTGTTTTAAAAACTGAATGGGAGAGGGAGCAGAGTTGGGGTTTTTGTGGGTTGGGTTTTGGTTTTTTTTTTTGTAAAGGAGCCTTGCCATGTAAAAAGAGCTGTAAGCGGAAATCCTGTCCCATTCATGCTGTCCTTTATGGATTTCAGTCTGAGTCACTTCCTTCTCATGCACTCAGTGGCTCCCTTCTTGGTCATGCAGTGATCTGGTAGTTCAAGAAGTTCTGTGTGTGGCTGCAAGTTCTGTGGGAACATAAGCACTTTGGAGCATTCTGACAATGCTTTTGCCTATTTCCATATAAAACATTTTTTTTTCCCTCTCTTCAAATGCGATATTTTCCTTTTTTTTTTTTTTAATCCTTATTGAAGCTTGAAGAGCTTGACAGCCAAAAGTAAAATACTTCAAATGGGTAGAAGTGGGAATTGGGTGCTGGATTGTTTTGTGCATCCTGTGCAGGAGGTGGGTGGGAGCTGGGAGCCAGAACAAACGAAGCCAGCCTGGGCAGGGAGGTGGCTCCAGGCTTGGTCGTGTGACCCTTTGTGGAAGTGTTCCTAAAGAAGCTTCTGTCCTCATTTGAGAAGATCTGGCTCCAGATCAGGGCCATTCTAGCCCAGGAGTGTGATGAAGGTGATGCTGAGGAGGAGCCTGCAAGCCTGGACACATCCCTCCAGCAGCATCCAGACCTGCCAGGCACCAGGGAAGGGTGGAGTCCTGCCCAGTCCCTTGGGTGCCCACTCTCTGTCCTGTTGTCTGTGAACTCATCCAGCTCAGTTTTCAAAAGCACATTTGCTTTCCCAGTGAGGAGCACTGACTTTGGTGTGCACTTCTGTGCTCTGAGCAGCTGCTTTCTTGCACGTGGCATTGATGTGCTTTACACGTGGAGAAGGGAGGAGAAAAACCTTAGAATCAATAATTCAGAGTTGTTGTAGACTACTGACAGGTCATAAACTTCCATGGTCATATGTGTACAAGCCTCAGAGGTGTTGCTTTCCGGTTGTGGAGATTTTGTAAATCTGATTTTGTGCACTGAAGCAGCCTCCAGCTACTCTGAAAGGTGAAAACCACGACTTCAAATTCCTGCTTCTTGAAGTTTCTCAGGAGGTGTGGGTAGCTCTGTGTGCTCATTTCTTTGAGGGCAATGTATCGGGAATACACAGAAAATGGGCTTGGCAAGAGAGCTTCCTGACAATGGTGGTTTTAATTTGAAAACATTTTAAAAAATAAGTACTTAACTTGGCAAAGCAGAAGTTCTGAGGTGAAGCAGCACCCTCAGGTATCCCTGAGTTGGGTGGGATGTGCTCTGCAAGCTGCAAGTAAGTGATGCAGGGTGGGTGACATCTGATAAACCAGAGCTGAGGTGTTCTCGGTACAGCCCCATCCTGTTCTCTGACTCTTCCGTGTAACATTTAAATATACTTAGGAAAAACGTGGGGCTTTTTTCTATTTTTGTTTAACTGTATCAAGTTGTTGTTTTAATCCAGAGCCTGTGAATTAAAGGGAAATTGTAGGAGCTGTGATTCAGTGCAGACAGGAACCAGGCGAAGTTCCTCTTCTTACTCATTCTGGATCCTGTCAATTCTTTTCTATTTTGGTCCTGAATCCATTTTGCTTATTGAGTCATACATTTATCTGTGCCTGTATATCCTATAGATTTAAAAGCTTAAAAGAGTAGTTTCATCACTTTTGGTCCATGTAAGCAAAGAGGCTGAGAAACACTGGCAATAGATGTAAATTTTACGTTCTTTTAGCTAGGAACTGATGATTTGGTACATGCTAGTAAACATTTGTTATACCAATGTAGAAATGTTCTGCAGACAAAATTGGTCATAAATGTTTTATCTGCTGCCATACAAAATACCCTTCTGTTAAATGCAGCTTCTCTGGTGTCCCTAAATGTATCTGCTTCTATAAAATAAGGAGTTTTAATAAGATTGTCCCCTGAAAACAACCTGTCAAAACTGACACAGTGGTTTTATTAATAACATTGAAAAAACCACATGTAAGGTAAGATACATCTGTCAGGTTAAGGGAATTTTAGTATTATACCAAATAATGCAACGTGAAACATAGTATTTAGTGAAACCAGAGACGTGTTGAATCTTGCGAGCATAGATCAGCATTATGCATGAAATCTAAATGGTGTTACTGTTCCTACTGCATTTTTTAATAGTTTTAGCCATTAATACTACTTGTCTGAATTCTTCAGACTTACAGCTCATTAGAAATAGTTTTGTGTGCTCTGTGCTGTTTTCCTGTAAGTTTTAATGCATGAGAGGAAATAGGATGCATTAATTAGGGCATAGTCTGAACTTGAGAAGCCAGCGTTCATTTGCAGCACCCAGAATTCCCAATGTGATATTCTGGTGCCTTGACCTTATCTCCCACATCATGACTGAGCTTGTGCTTTTGGTTGTTTCTATTTGGAAATACGCTTGTTTCTTCAACAGTCTTTATCTTTGGTATTTTCACTAAAATAATAGGCTGTGAATTGCTCATTCAGGCAGTAAACAAAGTGGTTATCTGTGTCAGATACACCTTCGTGTACCAGCTTGAACTCCATTAGCTGGGCCACACAGATTCTCACCAAATAATATTTTTGCCTAATAGTCACATAAAGTAACCACTTAAGTGAGCTGTATATAGACTGAGGGCTGTATTAGAAACATATTGCAGGGTTCAGATAGAGTACATTCCCAAGTTCATATCAGTCTGTGTGCATGCAAGAATTTATCCAGATCAGGCTTAATTTGTGACTTTGCTTCAGCAAAAAAAATTGGCTAAAATGTTTATCCAGCATCACTGAAATACATTCTGTTGAGGGAGAGAAACAAATCTGTTTCCTCTGCTGTCTTGAAGCTTAACTTATATCATGGGGGCTTTGATGGAGAAAGGTAAAAACTGAATGTCACAAATGGTGCTGGAAAGAAAGTCCATGCCCAGTGCACTCCCTGACTCTGCAACAGCTTTGCTCAGTTCCAAACCCAGCAGTGTTTTGCTTTGAGCTTCCTGTGGGTGCTTCCTTCTCAGGCATCTTGAGCAATTCTTTCCCAGAAGTTGCCTGTGTGCAGATAATTTCCAGGGATTTGCAAGCCTGTGAAATCTTGTCTGCGTGTGACCTGTCACAAACAGGGAGGTGCTCTTGCTGTATCCATATTGCAGGAACAAACCCAAAGTTTATGGAAGCCTGAATGCCATGGCAGTCCCACCTTCTTGCACACCACACTGCTTTGTTAGCACAAGCTGGGAAGGGCTGACACAGGGAGAGAGGAGATACACTCTACTTTTATGCACTTATCTTGAAAGACTAGAGAACCAGCTTCATAACTTCAGCACCAGAAGTTGTACATAAGAGATCCTCTTCATCAGCTAAGTGGGAGCATCTCCCAATTTAATTGTACAATGGTCTCCCATCTTCAATGTCAGCTGCTTTTAAAGGCAAATGGAAGTGCCTCAAACTTGGTTTTGTTCAGACTTTGGAGAAAAACCTTAGAATCGAGAGCACCAGGGCAGTGTGGATACAAATGATCCAGTGTGGTTATGAGGTGCTCTGAGGACTGGTGGTCTGGACATCTATGGCTCTGAGCCACCCATGGGGCAAATGGATCACCACAATTCTGTTATATTTTTCAGCCTCATCACAGCAGCTGTGACAAAATAAATCTCATTAGAAGCTCCCTAATCTTTCTAAGTGTGCTAACTACAGGAAACGCAGCTCAGAGTCCACTGAGAAACATGTAGGGCATATCTAGTAAAGAGTTGGGGTCTCTGGCTCCAGGGCTCATGTTTGACCTTATTAGGGCTTATAAACCCTTTTGGCAGTGGCTGGGGTTTAACCCCAAAGCTGCTTTTCCCAATCCTGATCAGTTTCTGTAGGCTCTCATATTTTTATTCTTGTCTACTTTATCCCTCCCTTGCCTCATTTTGCCAGCAGGATCTCCTTGGCAGGGCGAGCTGGATAAGCTGTCTGCTCCATCATTTATCAGGAAGTCAGTGCTAAATGACGTAAGGCACAGCCTCTTCCCCCAGAAGATCTTCATATTATCTCAAGAATTTGCAGCTTCTGCTGCAACTGACAGTCAAATCCAGAAGACTGAAATCTGAACCTTTTTCCTAGGAGTTTACATAATGTACGGATACCCACCCAACAGGAAAAAAAAATATTGTACAAAGTACGTTTTCATGCTGCTTAAATGCTCACTGATTAAATGCCTGTGACAGGGAGAAGAGTTACACCAAGATCTCAGAGCTTCAGAGCAAGATAAGCAGTGTAGTCTCACCAGTTAGGAGGAGATAACATGGACCACCGACAAAGGAAAAGCACCGTGTTGCCCTTATTTGGCAATATCTGGGACATGGAGCCAAAAGGGAGAGGGTATTTATAGGGAAGAGGTAGAACATTTCCTCCCTCCAGACTGTAAAAAATAAAATGGGTTTAAGTTTAATGATTTAATGAGCAACACTTACTTGTGTAGCCAGATGTTCTGAACAATGTCCGTCTGTATTTCCAGCTGGACTTGCAAAAGTGGTGAAATGAAATTTCATGTCCCCCTGAAGTTAGTGGGATTTGTTTACTGAACTCTCTTAGGCTGTGCTTTAAACCCCATCAGTTACTCTTCCTTTTCTGAGAAGGGTGGAATTTGATTTCTAAAAGTTTTTGTGACCTTCAGTATATTTGTTTTTAAGAGGAGGAAGAATCTTAATGCAGGGTGATGCTTTGAGTGTTGCAGTTAAATGAAAGGATATACACTGTTCTAAAAAGAAGCAGCCATTTCAGTTTTCTCTAAGGTCTATTATAAAAGATTTTGTCCTGAAGCTTGAGTTTGTTTTTTGTGTTGGTGGGTTTTTTTCTTGTTTTTTTTTCTCCCCTCTAAGGAGCTGTGCTCAGAAGCAGCTGCTTTGATTTACTGTGATTCATGTGACTTGTGCCTGAATTTCATCTCTGCAATGAAATCCAGAAAGAGCTGAAATTCCTGTAGCTTTGTTGAATCCTTCCCAGCAAGCAGTAATCAGGTGGATATTTCTGTGAAATATTTTAAATATTTGGAAGGGTTCTTAGTGGTGAAACTGGTTGTGCCAATATTCAAAATCACATTTTGCCCTCGTCCCATACTGGACTGCTAATTGCTCATGCACTTCTTTCAGCTCTCTAGTAGGAAGTTGGTACAGACATTATAGATGAGGTTTTTTAAACATTCTTGAGCTCATTCTTCCCATCTCAGGCATGAGAGGGCACAGAGAAGATTACATCAGCCTTTTTGACTTCTGCATTTTAGAAATTTAGCCCCCAGTCTTTATTAAATGTTCTGTTTAATATCCTTCTAGCTCATACAGTCATGGTTCATCCTTCAGACATGACTGCAAAACAATTTAGGCTGGGATTGCTTGAGTCAGTTGATTGTCATCTGTCATGAGGAAGATAATTTATTTCTGTTCTGCTGTCAATCTGTAGGTGTTAGGGTTGATTTAAAGAAGGGAGGGGAAGCTCTTTACCTTCCCCCATCTCTGAGCTGTGGTTCCTGGGCTGAGTGGAAAAAAAAAAATGTTATTTGGTTTCTGGGATTACTGTGATCTCCTCCACCGCTCATTGCAATTTCATTGTATCATACTTTTCACATGGAAAAATAGGTCAGTAATTTACATTGGTAAAAGAAGAGCTCAGGTTAGGGTTCATTCAAAGAATGTTGTCACTACAGCCCCTCACTAGGTTGCCATTGAAAAATCCCAGTGCAGGCTTCATGAAAAATCTTTGTCATTCTAGCACCACAATTTGGAATGGTTGTATTTAAAAAAAAAAAACAAACCCCAAACTTTTTTCCTGTGGAATCTCACATCTTTTAGACGTGCAAATAGTGTAAGTAGTGCATAGAAATAACATTTATGCATTCATGTAAATGCTTAGACAAAAATCAAGAACAGTGAAAAGATGACACAGTTTCTACTTTTATCCTGTTTTAGGGCAAGTTTTCCCTGCTTACTTTCTCATAGAGGATGAATAGCTTGCTTTGCTCTGACTCTGTGGGACTGAGATAGTGCTTATTGCCAAAATGCAGGATCACAAAGCACTTTGCATTGCCCACCATGAAATCTACAGAAGGCATTTCTTATTTGAATTCAGACAAGGCTGAGGAGTTGTGACTGAGGGAAAAATCTGGCCTGCAGTTATTTTCTTAATTTCTTTTCAGTTCATGATGGGTTCTACTGTGCCTCTGCACTGGGGAAGTGCTCTGCTGCCTTCCTATTGTTGTAGCAAACTCGGTGGCTTTATGAGGTTCACTGCCAAGGAAGTTGTTAATTTTGGCTGAGGTGCTCTGTTTAATCCCCAGCAAGTTTGGAACTCCTATGGAGTCTGTTTTGGCTGTGCTGTGTGATTGTTTTTCTGTGCAAATATGCAGTTCTGCAGGTTATTTTGCTAGTTTTGTATTTGATCAAGAAAACGCTCTTATTGTGTAATAGGCAGATTAGCAAAGGGTTTTGTGACCAGAGTTGCCTGTGGTCATATTTTTGAACATCAAGAAGAAGTAAGTTTTATTTTGTGTTCAATACTGGTGCCATTGTCCCCCTACACTGGGCATGGTATTTCAAAGAAAAATATTTCCTTGTTGGCATGGGGCAGCAGACACAGGATTTTCAAGGCCAGACTGGTACACTGGAGATTTATCCCTCTGTGTTCATTAAGGGCTGTGCTTTCCACCTCAGTTCTTGCAGGACGCACCTCTGCCCCAGCAGGACTTTGTGTGGCTGTCCCAGCAGGGACACTCAAGGGTGCCAGACACAAAGCCATGCCTGTGGTGGGATGCAATGGGGCTGTCAGTGACCCAGCTGGGAAGAGAAGATGAATCCTTGGTGCTGTCAAACTTGTGCTTTTTGTCAGTGCAAGGAGGAGCTGTGAGCCTCTTCTCACTGTGTGTTCATGATGCTCAGGCTCCTGCTTTGCCTGGCTGTGACAGGTGCCAGGACTGAAGGGCACCTTTTCTTTTGGAGAGGAAATCTCTCTGTAAATGCCAGATGGTGTAACTTCATGGTCGGTGTCAAACATTGTTTTGAGCCAGTTTCACATTTTAAGCAGCATGGGTATCTCAGCCATGCTGCTGACTATCCCCTGCTCCTGCTTTCAGCTGGGGAAACCTGTGGAGTTTTTGTGGCCATGTCACCTGGGGCAGCCTGGGGTGCTGGTGACTGCGAGGTGCAGCTCTGCAGAAGCTACATCCCCTCCTGAATGACCACCGAGTTCCTCAGCCTGGAGAACAACCCTTGAGCGTGGCAAAGGCTGGACAGGCAGTGACAGGGAATGAGGAGAAGTGAGAAGGACAAAGCATGAAGAAGCAGGGGAATAAATGGAAGGAATTAAGCCTAAGGAAATTCCATGCATCCCAACTATTGTACAAAATTCCAAGGAGCGTGAAGAACATCAATGTTCCTAGGAAAAGGTTAGTGTTTGTTGGCAAAGTTTGTAGTGGGAACGAAACATCAGCCTTCTACCTGGAAAGTGGGAGTCAGGAGCTCCAGGAAAGTTTTAGGAGGGCGTTTCAGTCTCTTTGGCAACTACTTGACCAAAAGATAAACCAAACCCTCTTGGTTTATCTGCAAAACTTTCATTGTCTTCCCAACGCCACATAGCGTGTGAGCTGCTGTAACAACAGCACAAAGGAAGCTGCTGAAAATAAAAAGAAAAAATACTTTGACACAGAAAATAAGCTAAAGCAGGTCGAAATGACGAAAAGAGAGCGCTCCAAGAGGAGGTCCTGTGTGTAAGTGGTTTGTTGTTCCAGCAGATTCAGCTTGGGCTTCCTCTGTTTCTGTGGGTTATGTCATTGTTTGATTTGGTGTTCCTTCAAACCCAGCCAGCTGCAGCCATCCACAGTGTGCTGCCTCTGTTATCTGCTTTGGGACGTGTACAAAGCGCTCGCTCAAGATGTCAAATGTATGTGATGGAGATGGGGGGTTGCTGTATTTTACTAAGAAAGCCTTTTTCTGCCTTCTAATGGACCAACTGTGTGTTCACAGTAGGAATTTGCTCAGATCTCCAGCCAGTAAAGTAGGAGTTGTTTTTGCTGTCTTCCAGCAGTAGCAGCGAAGAAGCAGAGAAAAACAAACCCACCATGTCACTTACCCTCCATTTGTCCCTTGCATCCAGCCTTTTATTTCCCTTGCTGGTTGCTACTGATCTTGTTTTCCTTCCTCCATCCCAGTGAAAAGCATAGATCCAAACAATAATGGGGAGCAGGGAGGATTGGATACCCTTATATTTATTTTTAAAACACTTTTTAGCCCAGGTGACTTCATTATGTACATCTGAATGCTTCCACATCTGTTCCTGATCCATATGATAGCGAGTGCCTTTGGTTAAAGAAGGATGAGCTATGAATTTGATGTTTTGGAGTATCCTGTCCCAAGGACAATAAAATATTCAAGCAGTCAAGGTGAAACTAGCAGGACAGTAGGTATGGACTTGTGGGCAGGACATCTCTCAAGTGTGGGATTAAATTCATGTCTAAATCACAGTGGTGTTGAGGCAAAGCGTTTCAGTTATCTGTTGCTTTATTTTCCCAGTGAATCAGGATGACTAGAGATAGGATTTTTCTGATTTTAGATCTGAAAATGTGCCTTTCTGGATTTGATAGAGGGATTTTGTTCTTTTTGCCTTCAGTTATTTGGGGAGTGACTTGGGTGGGTTTTTTTGTTTGCTTTGGGTTTGGTTCTTTTTACTATCTATATATGGTTTGGTCTTTAAGGATAAATAATGAAGGATAAGCTCCTAGACATTAATTAAGGTATGTTAGCAGGAGAAATCAGATAGCAACAGTGGCAAGACACTTAGAAATGGAAAAATTGTGATATAGTCACGCACAGCAGTTTTAAGAGTTAGAACATGTTTTAACAATTCTGTTTAAAGTTGGATAACATCAATCTCCCTACCTTTGTCAGGGGAGCCATAGTTGTGTTTTATCACTGGTGTTTTTACTAGCTTTCATGTAATGAACAGAAATTTGAAATATTTAACATTTAGAAATCTCCTCCGAGCTTAATTAATAATCTTCCTTGGTGTATTATTGTATCACGTGGTGTGATTGTCTGTTTTGAATATAAATATTTTTTTTTTCACAAATTTTTTATTCTGAAGGGCTGCCCAGCGTGGAAGTGGTGCTGGGGGCAGTTTTTTAAAGCCCTGTGTGTTCTGTGTGACACTGGCTTTGCCCTTGCCAGTGTCACAGCTGTCAGCCAGCAGTGGCCTGGCAGTTTATCCCTGACCCTGCCCTGTCCTGGGCTGCCTCCCTGACTGACTGGAGAGCTGCATCAAACTGGATTAGGCAGGAATTTGTCCTAGGTCTAATTTTATTCAATATTTTCATTAAGGACTTGAAGGATGGAATAAAGATTGAGGCTTATTAAATTATAGTCCATATCAGGCTCTGATAGGGTTGAGGTTGCTTGATGGGTCAGGGAAGGAGGACAAGACAGGAGGAGAGCTCTGTAATGGCCTTTAAAGAAAAAGTTTGATCAAGGCAAGGGCCATGTACTGCACTGCAGCTAGTTGTTCTCAAGCCTGCTGGTTTCTAAATCAGGTGGCAGTTCTGGGAGAAATAGGAGATTACAAACTGAGTCAAGTTATTCTCTAGACAAAGAAGAGGAAACTTCTAAGCAGGCTCTGTAAATGTGTCCTTAGTTTTGGTGCTCAGCTGGCATGTGGTGGGCAGGGCTGTGCCACATCCTTGGAAGGATGGAGACCAATTTAAAAATGTGGCAGAGGACAGCAGCAGGTGGGGTCTCTTAAAGACAGGTATGGAGAGATGAGCTTGTTTTATTAAAGGAAGGAATTCCTGCAAGTGTGTGAAAGGTGGCAACAAAGAAAGGGGTGATGAACTCGCCTGGGGCAGGTGTGCAGGAAAGAAGGAATAAGTTTCAGATGCAGCAGGGAGAGTTGAGATGATATTCCCTGTGATGAGGAGTTAGATGCTGTGCTAGTTCGCCCAGCTGAGAAGTTTGGAGATTACCATGATCACAGGGCAGAAGGTCATTTATTTAATTGTCATTTATTTTGGAAAAATGGGCTAGGGAGCCGTCTCAGAGAAATGGTTTGGGGATAGATGATCATGTTTCAGTGTAGGAGGATGGACTCGGTGACTGTGTCACATCCCCTCTGGTCCTGTGACTCAGCTGCTGCGTGACATCTGCAGCTTTAGGTTTGTTCTTGTACAGGGAGCTTATTAACTTGTATTTCTGCAATGCCCTGAAAGTCTGTCTGTGTTCTTCCTGGTGTCTTCAGCTTTGACATCGGCAGGCAGCTCACAAAGGAGCTGGGCTGTGTTTGGAGGAGTTCATTTTCTCGAGGGCTGTAGGTTGTGCTGTACGTGACTGATGAAAGATCTTTCCCAGCACTGAAGCCGGTCACAGCCCCGATAAATCTGGAACAAATTCTGAGAAAGCATGTCATGTTATGACTGGCATATCTGTGAGCATGGAGCTCTGCTTGAGCATTAAGAGTCGGAGTTTGCAAAGTGCTGGTGCTGATGTCATTCCCTTGGAATGGAAAGGCTGTTGAAACAGTAAATACTTTCTGTGGCCAGAAGCTAAGTCTTTGAGCTGGACCTTTTCCTCTCTTCGAAGGAAAGAATGCAGAACAAACCTAAAATGTGTATTTGCAATGGGAAAATCTTAATTAGTTTAGAGCTTTTAGCTATTTCAAACCATTTACATACACAGCTGCTGTTCATGCAAACATGTAAACTATTGATGGAAACTTCAAACTTACCTTGAACTGACATTTTTTTCCGTTTTTTAAAGCTGTGCTTGGTGTTTAAAAGTATGGTTGGAAAGGTCTGAAAATTATATTTGTGCTGTACGTGCAGAAAGGAACATAGACACAGGCTAACAGAAGCATGGAATAAAGGGCTTTAGTTCAGCAAGACTTGACACTGAAACCCTGTTAGCACCAAACAGCTGCTGAGAAAGTGTTTAGTTTCTAGGGGCATTTACTCCTGGTTGTATCTATAGAGTTTTGTTTATGATTCAAAACTCTGAAAAAAGAGAGGACTTGATGTGGTCCAGGTCTTTCAGCTGGCTTTTCTGCAATAAAAAATTAGTCTGAAGCATTGGATCCAAAGAACCCACAGCCTGGGAATTAGAACCTAATGCTGTAGCTTGGGAGTGCTGTAATATCTCTCAGACAGGGAGATTATCAGGGTAATTCAGATTTTTGTACTGTCCCTCAGAGGACCCCACTGAGCATTAACAAGGAATTCATCCCCACCCCCAGCTTCCTCCTAGGAGGAAGAGTTTTGCCATGACAGATGTGGGGAACAGATGTTGAGAGGAAAAGTTAAAATGGGACAATGACCTGAAGTGTTAGTTGGGCTCTTCCTTGATGTGTCTGAGCTTCTGTTCCTGATGGCAAGGGAGGAAAGCAGCTCCTGCTGCCTGCCCTGCCAGCCCCAGTGCTTGGGGGGTTTGGCATACAGAGATTTTCTGTCTTTCTGTCAGTCAGTCAGCTGAGGGAGAGGAAGGGACAAAGATTGAAAAGCAAATCAACTGTCTGTTATTCAGGGACAATTAGTCCCAGGCAGGTGAATCATGCTCAGCTACCCACCACCTTTCCTGAGCAGTTCTAGGTCGTTTTTTTGAACCTGAATTGCCTGTTTTACATCAACACTTGCCCATTTCTTGCTGCTGTTCTTGCCCACTTTTCCACCACTGCCTCTGTGATGTCCAGCAGATGCTCATGCTCCTTGTCCCTAAATGCTCCAGTGAACTAATCTGGAGTGTGGTCCTTGGTGGCTGCTGAGTAACAACAGAGAGCCAGGAGGAAAGGCCTTCCAGCAGCTCTGTGTTATCAGATAGAGCTTATCAGATGGTTTCTTTCCTTCTCTATCAGTCTTCTATTTCAGAAGGCTTTCTCCTCTTTGTTGGCTTGGAAGGAAGATGTTGAGCTTGATACTTGAGAGAGATTGGCAGGTCAGAGCGACTTCCCTACTGAGGGAGGGATTTGGGACAGGTCTTGTTCTCCTTAGCTTAGTCTAGCTCAGGAGATTGTGAATAATCATGTTTATTACAGAGAGGAAGTCAGCCATCCATAGAAGCCTGAGATTTTTCTTTTTAATGCCTCTTGAAATGGGAAACTATCTGAATATCTGAAATACTGTAAATACTGTAATTCTTGATAACCACTGCTGAGGTCCCCTTTCAACCTGTGGTGTTCTCTGATGCTGTTATAGACACTACTTGTGGATATTTATTGATTTCTGCCTTTAATATTTGCTTTATTTTCACAGGGCATTGTTTGTTATGTGTATCCCATTCCCTCTCTCCCTCTCCACAAAGTCTTTGAAGAAGACTTGTCTTCTTCCACCTCCAGCTTATCTGTATGAACACTTGGTGACATAAATGTCCATAATGACCTCATAAATGTCCACATGTCTGTAATAAGCCAAGGCTTCTGTATCTGGTACCCAGGGCCTTCTGTGTGAACAAGATGCATAGTTGGGACACTTAAGTAAAAAATTCCCTGAGTAGTAGGACTCTTCATTGAGAAGTTTGATTGAAGTAATTAAATTATTATTTATTTGCTGGGTATACCCACCTCCCTTAAGTCCTGGAGTCAGTTCCTGTGCCTGGAGCAGTTTGAACCCTCAGCCCTGACCTGCAGAGGGTCGGAGAACTCAGTCACTGTACAGAGGGAGAGGGAAATGAGATTTCTTTGGGCTTAAGGGTTTGTTTTCCTCTCCTGCTCAGTGTGACAGAGCATCCTTGCTAGAAAGCAGAGAGAGGAAAGAAAATTCAGTCCACATGTTTGGGATTTAAGGTTGAGAGTGATTCACGCTCAGCTTCTGGGGGTTGTAATTAGGGGTGACATAATAACCATAAACTTTCGATAAAATAGTAGCAGCTTTTTTGCTACACTCAGAGCTGCAGAAGCTGCTTCTGATTAGCATCCCTTTGAGATAAGCCTGCAGGATCTCCACAGTGTGCAGATTTGGCTCCAGGCTTTTGTGGCACAGTTCAACTTCTTTACTGATGCTGAAAGGAGCCCTGCATTCTGAAACACCCCAAATTTTGACATTTTCACTTGGATCATCATCTCAGCCTTCTCCTTAGTCATTTTAGTCCATCTGTGTAATTTTGAAATCAGTATTATCATATTCTGGCTCAATCCTGCTGGTTTATGCTCTTTATAATACACTCTGAGGATTATCTGCTATGGAAAAAACCCCAATCTTGCTATCCTCAACTTCTCCTGAAATATTACTGCTCCTTTCTTTTCCAAGTGGCTGAGACTAAAAGGAATCCAGGAATGTGTGCAGCAGGAGATCTGTCATTCCCAGTCCACACCAAGGTGCATTCTTTTTGGGAGAGATGGGCATTTACACTGGAATTCTGCCATCAGTATTCAGCCAATTCTATTTTTTGGCAGTCGAGCACATGGAATTTTTAAAAAGAAGATCTACTTTTTTAAAGCAGGTCACAGACAAAAATAAAGACACATTCTTGGGCTACGAGAAGTAGGTCAGGTTTTGGGGGAATCATTAGTGAAAGCTGTTGATCTGATCCCACCTGTTTATTAATGCTTTTTGCTTCCTGTGCCAAGTACATCTGGCTCATTTTGCTTTAGGTGAGATACGCTCTTCTGCTTTGGTGAGCAAACTTTTTGCATTAACATTTTAAAAAAGAAAAATCCAAAAAACAGGAAAATATGTTCCTAGTTTTCCATTAGAGAATACTGTAGTGGAAAGTGAGGCCTCTCTGTGCTGTCGTCCAAAAGGAATAAAGCTGCTTTGTGTCACCTCATTACTCTAAGCTGATGTTTTACCTCAAGATTGTTTTGAGGGGGGAGGATGAGGGAAAGGTTGATTCCACTGCTCAGAGGATGGCCTCTGCAGCACCTTCTGCACAATTATCCCTCTGATTTAGGGGGGAGCATTTCACAGCCTGGTGTGGTGCCTCTGTGTAGCCCCTGCAAGAGCTGCTGTACCAGGCACAAGGCTCAGGCAGGGAGGATGGATTGCTGCTGGTCAGACCTTGGAATTTACCTGGCATCACTTTATTGCCTCCACAGTTGGAAGGTGGCTGTAAAAGAGCTTTGGGCATTACTCAATTTAAGGACAGATGGCTGCAGGATGGGCGCTGGGGCTCAGAGCAGGCACCTGTGTGGTTCCCCTGGGTTTTTCCTGCGTGGGACAAGGACACTTGTCCTCTCCAGAGCCCTGGTGGGCAGGTGGAGAGCCCAGACTGCAGCTACTGGAGTGAGGGTGGCTTTGGTTAACAAACCAGGGTCAGGTTCAGCAGGAACTGAGCAGCTCTTGGGCTTCTTTCACAGCCGAGTTCTGGAAACAGGGTGGTTTCACTCTGAATGCAGATCAGTTAATAGCACTGTTTGTGGAGGACACCTCTACAGACAGTCTCACATTTCTGAATATCTGTAATTACTGGAAGTTTTATTCCGTCCTTTTTTCTTTTATTTTTTTGTAATATTAATCCATGTAACTGCATGCCTTAAATTCACAAGGCAGCTGATGCTCATATGCAAGTAATGTCTGTCTCCTTCCCCCATTTTGAAATTCTGAAGGAATTATTGATGTAACTGAAATTATTGTTTAATTTTGGTCATTTATTTCTCCTCCTCTTTCCACATTCTCTATTTTACAGAATTTGATTCAGAAGCAAAAAGGGTTCAAGACATTCTTTCTGGAATGGAGAAACCACAGGTATGTGATCCCAAATTGCCACACAAATGTACAGTAGCAAATGTGAAAAATGGATTCTGTCACAACATACTGGTGATTTCACAGGGGAGCACCTCTGATTTTTTCCCTTAGTAGATTGAAAAGAAGGATTTTTTGTGCTCATGGCTGTTTGAGGGCTCTGCCCACTCCAGGAATTGTACCAGTTGTCTGTTTCCAGAGGACAATTTCCAGTATTCATACAGTAATAGGGAACTCAATGCACTGGGGTGACTTGCATAGCTCTTACCCCCTCTCCCCTTGGTTTAATTTTGTCATGAGCAATTTATGTCTTTAATCATGATTAAATTAAGCTAATTCTATTATTCAATGGCAAATTACTATAGCCTGTGTTTTTCTGAGCCATAAAAGCCTGTAAATTATGATGGAATTGAATCACCCTGTAAATAACCCTAATGCTGAGTGTGACTGCAGTCAGGTAAGGTCATTAATAAATGTGGTTGTAAGCCCTTTTCTAAGTTGGTGTCAGATGAAAGCCAGAAGAGCACTGTGGGTCTGAATGAATGGTCCAAGCCAGCACTGGAAGAAGCAGTCATGGGGCAGAGGGAGACAGAAATCCCAAAGCACAGCCACTCTCCTTTGCTCTCCAGAGCTCAGGCCTTTCTCTGTCCACCTGGAGAGATAGGGCACAAATAAGCAAATAAATAAAAAACAATGGTGGGAAGCTCATGGGAAGCCTTGGTTCAGCTGATAGAGGCTGACACAGAGACATTCTGCAGTGGGAGCCTTGGCTGCAGGAGTGGCGGAGCTCAGGAAAAGCCAGGTGTGAGCATAGGCTGAGTTTTATTTTTTGGACTCTCTTCTGATGGATGCTTTTGCTCTGAATAAATACAAAAGGTGTTTGGTCTTAAATTGCTCCATCAGTGGGTGCTGGTGTCCTGGCATGGGCAGGAGCTGGTTCAAAGGCAGCCACAGTCTAAGCCAGGCCTGCAGAGATGATGAACACCAGCCTGAGCTCCTGTTCACAAGGAGGAAGTCACTTCACTGCCTGTGGAAGCAAGTGACAGTACTGAGCTGAAGACTTAACAGAAGTGTTTCAGGGTGCTCAGAGGGGAAGAAAGTGCACTTAGCACAGAATTAGGCTCGTTTGTTGTACAGAGGGAGTCAATAGTTTTGTACCAAGGACCACCTGAATGTTACTCATTTGGTCAATAGCCACAGCCACGTGCTTTTACAAAGATCCAGAGAGCTGACAAGAAAAATGTGTTGTTTTGTACTTTTATCTTTGGAGGTAGGAAGAGAAGCTGTTAGAGCAATTTGCAGGATTCTGAGATGTGTACAGTTAGCTTTATGGTAACCAGAGCCTTTAAAGTGGAAAGAACCAAAAAACCAAAAAAAGAAGACGAAAATAGTTTTTCTTTAGTCATACCAAAACCAGGATATTTAAAAAAAAAAATCTAAACCATGGCAAATGCTCATTCAATAATAATGACATTTACTGAGATGATGTTGGGGATTATGTATTATTCTCTCTGTAACTTTGACATTTGTGAGTAATTAAACTCCCAGGACTCTCAAAAATCATGAATTGCTGTGGATGATTCTGTGTGTGTGTAGTCAGTATTACATCTGATAGAAATAGATCATGTTATGCATAAATAGTCATCTTGGGTCGTATTTCTTGGCAAATCTAATGCATATACAAGTGAAAAATAATGTATAGGAAAACAAGAGTGAAGAAAGAAATTATGCAAAGCCGAAGAGCAGAGTGGTGAGTCAGTGACAAGTGGGTGATGCTGTGTCTGCAGCACATGGATTTGATTTGTCCAAGTGGGCAGCTCCCTCCATCCATGAGGTGATGAAGCCATCCAAAGGGATTAGCCTTGTGAGCATCTCCTGCAGGACAACTATCACTGGGAGGTGTCTGGATCACACAGGTACCTCTCTGAGTACAAAATATACACGCTTTTAAAATTACTACTTCATGAAAGGTCTGTTGTCAATAACAGATACTGTTACCTGTTGGAGAGATGTGCGGCCGAGCTCTAAATTTAATCGGAGCTTTGTCCCTTTAACAACCAGAATTTTGCTTTTAATCCCCCATGGTTTTGTGTCAACTGAAATAAGTTTTTAATTCACAATATCACAGACAAAGTAAGCATTCTCTGAAACAAATACCTCGGTGAGGGGAGGGAAACCTGACTCTGGGTTTCTGAAATGGCTGCATCCCACAGCCAAGGGGCTTGGGGGGACATCACCCCCCGTGGGGAATCACCAGGGCTCTGTCAAACCACAGCTCAGACATCAGCCTGGCTTTCCAAAAGGCAGCCTGCTCCCGCTGACTCGCTCTGCAGCGAAACTCATATTTAATCACTGGGGTTTTTGCCTAAAATTGCAGGATTAGAGACATAATTTAAAAGCAGAATCTCAACCCAGTAATAACTGTGAATTCATTTGACCCCCGAGCCTTTCAAACCGTGCCCTCGAGGGAGTAAATGAATGTTGCTTGCAGTGTAGTTCTCACACATACAATGAGCCCCCGAACCACACGATGCCTGTGAATGCTAACCCGGAATTTGAAAGATAATGAAAGTTGTACAGAAACATTTTTCATTACCTGAAAGACGGGAAGGGCCGATACTCATCAGTCTTGTACCCTTATTGAAGTGGTGCAGGAGTTGGATTCTTTCCCAGGGGCTTTTATGGAATAATTATTTACACCACTGAGTTTTGATAGAGCAGAAAGGAGGCATTTACTGTGTAAACTGAGAAGTTTTCAGAAACTAATTAACTGTGCTTTTCACCAGACCTACAGAACTCCTTGTGGGAGAATCTTTTGTTAGGTCTCAGCTAAAAGGCCAAGCCAGCCCTCTTCAAAGCAAGCACAGTGATTTTGGGGACAGATGAGACAGGCTGCAGGAACTCAGGAGCAGCACGAAGGTTTACCTGCCCAGCCTGGGAAGAGGTGCCCTGGCTGCATATTTTGTCACATGGAATTAGTGCACTGTTAATGAGCAATAAGCTGGTTTTTACTGATGGTGAGGTGTTTCTGTCTGCAAGTTCAGAAGGGCCATTAAGCCCAGCATCGTGGTGGTAGCTGGGCTGTTCTTAACAGCGTGGAGAGGGCAGCTCCAGGTCTGTGCCTTTGGAAAGGTGATTGTGTAAGTTCAAATAGTTGGAGGTAAAGATACTGAACTGTTTTACAAGTGCCTGCTTGTTATTCTTAACATATCATAAGCCCATTTATTTAACTTAGCTTTTTTCACAGCAAAGCTGGTGCTTCCTGCTCCAGGTAGGAGTTCCTTGGTAAACTAAGTGGTGGCTTTGGCCATGAAAGGAGATATTGGCAGGTAACTGTGATAGGGTATCAACCTGTTGGTCAGAGAGCAGCAGATAGGGTTATCTCCAGCCACACAAATAAATCCATTCCCAGCTGACGTGCACAGCCCAGGGAGGGAATAGATTTGCCTTTTCTGACTTATCTTGCAGACAGTGACCCCTCACTTGCTTTCCTACACTTGCTCTGTGTGTGCAGTGCAGCTAAGACTGGTGTTTAACAATTTCTGGTGTTTATTTTTAAACCTCCAGCAGCAGTTGCTGTGTACCTACGAGGTCCAGCAGCCGCTCTGGGTGCTCCTTCCTCTGAAATTAATGGTGTAGCTGGAGCAGTTTAGCAACTGTCTTTGGGCTTTCATCCTCTGCGTGCTGGCTTCAGAGTGATAGTCTGAGTTTCTATAAGTTAGCCCACAAGATACTTTCTCTTGTTTTAAGAAACCCAAGACCTAACTTTTTACAGATTGCTGAAGCTTGTGGAGGGCCAGAGTTTTGCCGTATGTGGAATATATACGTGTGTCCTTGGGAGTAGTCATAGAGAAAAACATTTCAATAGAACATTGGCAGGATATCATGCCTCCAGCTCCAAGTCTGTCTGAATTTATGAAAAACAATTATGCAAGCATATTTCCATAATAAAAGAAACTGCATGTTGATGGGCTGAGCTGGCATAGTAGTAATGTCTGTTAAAAAAAACCCCTAAAATCTATTTGGATCTTGTTCATCAGTTTTTTGATCAAAATATTATTTTAAATGCAGATTTTAGCTCTTAAGTATCTTTGCTACAACTTCATTTGCATGTGTGTGTGTATATACATATATCTCAAAAAAGTTAAGTTGTCTTACTTGAATCATTCAAGATTCTTATAAGGTGTCTTACCCAGTATCGGGGTTAACTGCTCCAAGATTTTAAAATAAACATTGATTTCATAGCATCAGAAAAATACAACAAGAAAATGCCCTGAAAATTCATAAAACAACTTGTATGTCCATATTTTTTACAAAGAAAGCTTGATGCTACTTAAACCTCCTTGCCTTAAAACTTATTTTTCACATTAGTTTGAACAAAGGTTTTCTTTTTTTGGCAAGACTTAAATGTGCTGCTATAAATTAAAATCTCTAACTTTTGAGATCATGGTGTTTATGATGAGACATTTCATGGTGTCACCTACTTGTCAGGCTGTTAAAAATGGATTTATGACTTGCTGAGAAAGAATCTGGTTGATATATTGGTATCAGACACAACAGTTGCAGGGCTCATCAGCTGGAAGCAGTGTGTTTCCACACAAGAAGGTAAATATTCTCCATTATATAAAGGTATCCAGAAACTGGATTTGTAAACAAGCAGTCCCTGAAAGCTGATTGCTAATTCTTCATTCCTAAGTAATTTGTGGGTAAGGGGTTTCACTTATCTCAACAAAAGTTAGAAAATGTTTAACTCAGCACCTGCAGCGTTCATGTTGCACCTTCTGAAATAACAACATCTTGCTCTTTGTGTTGCAAAAATCTGCCAAAATTATAGATGGAGTGAAATTTGTTGCTTATGAGAAATAAAGAGTATAAACCCTCAGCCTTTGATTTCTCCATATGGAGGCTAACTAAAAAATATTCTTTATATATTCACTACAGTTAAGAAAGAAAAGCCCCATTTTTTTCATGAAGAAAAGTGGAGAGTTGGTGGTAGAGCATTTAAGAGTTCTAGGCTTCCCTGGGATATTTCAGCAGGCTTGTGTGAAAATGTGCTGCCTTTCCCAGATAACCAGCACAGCTATTGCTTTTTATTTAGTTTTCTTTTGAGACAGTGGCAGGGGGGATTTTTTTTCTTCTTCTTTCTTGGCCTGTTAAGAGTAGGCTGCTCTCTGGGAAGCTGCTGTTGGCTGTGTGCAGCAGATGTGCCAGTGGCTCTCCTGGTGGGCAAGGTGATGCTAGTTTTGTGAGCTGCATGAACCTGGCTCTCCAGAAGAATACAGGTGGGGTCATAAAACTGGTTTGGTGCAGGAGTTTGAGGTACTTTTTCCATGTTTTATCAAAAAAGATTCCTCACCCCTCTGCCGTGGAGTTGTTGCCCTCAGTGGTGACTGCAGATCACACACAGTCCTTCTGTCAAGGCACAAAGTGATTGATTTGCAATATAGTTTTTAATTGACAGGTTGGACTTCAATTATGATTTTTTTTCTTGTGCTTTTGAGCCAGCATAACTTTTCAGGTTGAATTGGGTTTTTCTACTTATTTGCTGTTGAGTTATTGTGGTTTCGAGTGGCAAGGAGGAACAGGATGACTGAAAAAGCCATTAGAGTTTCATTGAAAAATCTCCCCAAGAAAAACTTTGGAAATCTAATTGTGTATAAAACAATCTATAGGTTAAAGTCTTTGTTCCACTTAGTTCCAGTTCCCTTCTGGGAATGGTCACAGCAGCAGGTACCTCCAGAGGCATCCTTGGCAGGATGCTCAGACAGTGATGATACTGCAGGGGAACCTCTCTCTGTGTTCCTCATCTGTTAGAGATCACTTTCTGCCATGAATCTCTTTTTTTGTTTGTGTTGTTGATCGTTTCTGACCCTTTACTTTTCAACTCGAGCTCTGAAATTTCCATTTTGCACGAAATTGATTGTGAAGGTTCAAGCAAAAAATGCAGATGCTTTTAGAATAGTGCTTTATCCTTGGATTTCAGATTAACTGGCATTTCTTTTATAGGTTACAAATATTCAAGCAAGAACAGTTTTGCTTTCCTGGTCACCTCCCACTGGCCTTCTCAATGCAGATAGACACAACAACGGTTTGCCTTACACCTGTACCTACGAGGTTGCCTTATCAGATAAAGGGAGGGATGGAAAATACAAGATCATTTACAGGTAAAAACCATCATTTTTACACTTTTTTGTGTCATTAGGAGTAAGTGCTCTGAGCTTTTCAGAGGGTATACTGGCATGGCCATCAGTCACAGAAGAAAGGCCCATTTGAGCATCCTGTTTCCTCTGCTTTCATTAGGAGTAAATTCTCTGAGCTTTTCAGGGTGTATCCTGGCATGGCCATCAGTCACAGCATAAAGACCCATTTGAGCATCCTGTTTCCTCAGCAGAGGAGCTTGCAGGGAGCTGGTGGAGTGCATGTCACAAGGTCCCTAATTGCCACCCTGTGCCACCTCCCTGGCACGTGGCAGATGCTGCCTGCGATGCCATCACTCCCGTTGCCAGTGAAAAGGTTACCTTTTCTTTTATGCTAAATGTCAAAACCTTTCGTGTACACGCAGGCAGGAGAGCTGCCTTCCTAATGGGCTAGTTTTGTGTGCACTTGCAGAATTTAGAACAGTAAAATCTTGTTGTTTTCAGCTAACGAGAAAAATGTGAGGGCTCTGCTGCTTTGTAGCATCTTAGATGAGCAGAGGAGGGTGTACAGCAGTCAGTAGGTTACAGAGGCTCCCCAGAAAAACCCAAATACTTGGCTCTCTGCAGGCTTCAGTAAAAGTTCTGAGGGATTTCTCTGTGTCTCCTTGCAGTGATCCTCTGAGCTCATTCTGTGATCAAGTACATATGGTGTTATGCCTTTCTTTTTCCCTGTTAATGACGTCTAGGAAAGAGAATTTGGAGATGTGACCTTGGCTATTGGAAATAGCTAATCCTTCCCAAATCTCATTAAATAAAGTCCAGGTGATAGAGTATTTAAGGAATTACCTCTTGAGACCAAGCCATCTCCTTTCTTAAGATGTCCTATGAATTAGGGTATTCCTCTTGGTATGCTGGAGGCAGGTCTTGGATAACACAAAAAGGGTGTATTAACCAGGGAAAGGCTGCCTGATTTTACTCTTTTTTTCTGGCATTTACAGCAGCTGTTTGTGAGCCAATGTGAGCATCTCCTTAGTCAAGTGTGTGCTGCTGAGCTTTTAAAGTGGGGAGGACACTTTCTAGTACTTCTTGTGCTTGATGGCTGCACATTTTCCCCTGGTTATGAAATGTTGTGCATCTGTTTTAAAGCTGCTGATGGTGATGTGTCTCCTGCTGCTGGCCAGAGTGCAGCCTTTAGCTTGATGTGGTATGTTCCACCAGGAGCAGCAGTAATTGTTATTACTACAGGCAAAAGAGAGCCTGCAATATGTTGAATGCATTGTCTTTGGGAGGAGGTGCACTCATTTCAGAGGTAAAAAAGTGGATTTGCAGAGCATTGTATTATATGAAATAAAAAAATAGAAGGCTTTCTGGTGGATTTCTGGCAACTCAGCAGGCATGTGCTTTCTGGTGGATTTTGTTCTATTGATTTTGAGCCATCTCCCTGTATTTGTCCAGCTAGCTATGAAATATTTCTTTATGCTAAATTGAGAGCTTTCTTGTTTCCCATATTTTAATAAAATCATGAATAAGCCAAGCTCTTACATGAGCTGGCTATTACTTATTAAGCACTGACCCGTACCTTGATCTTCACAGATTTGGCAACACATGACTGAGCCCAGTGTTCATTTACCAGCAAACAAGCCAGAAGGAAAAAGAATAGCCCTAACTATGCTGGCTGCTTTTGAAATTAATAGATTGTATTTTTGAGCTGGTTTTTTTTTCCTTAAAATGTCTAAAACACTTTGCTTTAAGTTGTCTTGGTATTGAAAGAGAGCTGGGTCCAGCTGTTTGGGTGTTAATTAAATGTCTCCTTGCTGTGGTCCTCACAGGGAGCGTGGTTCTGGAGGAGAAAGCAATAAGTGGAACTGTTGTGCAAGAAACTCTGCTTCTTCCTCTGAAGTTCAATGGGTCACTTTGTATAAAGTATTTTGAATGGGGAATATGCAGAAACTACAACAATAATGTTTGGGTTTCGCTCTTTTCAGCTCTGGGAGGGTTGAAAACCACAATGAGCTTTATACAAATATCAGCAAAATGTAACACAGCATTGAAATAAACCCATATATTTAGTTTACTGAATAAATTGGTGTGATAAATTCTTTTCTTCTTGTGCATATGGGGCTTTATGATGTTTTCAAAAAATGTGAAATGTGTTGAGAAATTGTTGGTGTATGGTTTGCTACTGTTTCTCTTCGGAGGGATTATTTTTCTTCTTTCAAGTTATCACTAGAAAATCACTAGCTGTGCTAAGTGGGATATTGCTTTGTGTAATTTATTAATTGGTTGAGTTTGGATTTCTTTCCTACAGTGGAGAAGAATTAGAATATCACCTGAAGGACCTTAGGCCAGCAACAGATTATCACGTCAGGTGAGTTAGCATGATTTGAATGTCACTTAAATATAAATTCCTCAGTTCTATGAGAATAAATGTGAAAAATTTCAAAGTAAATATACAGTGTAGTTCAAGAATTTCGTGGTCACCTCTGTAGGTGTGTTTTTCAGTGGTTTCAAAATATTTTATTATAGATTTTATCTTGGACTATGAGAGTGCTTTTTGAACAATATCTTGTTGTCATTGCTGTAGTAAGGGGCAAAAAGAAGTTTTGTATCTGTATTTCTGTATGTATAACAGGCTTGGAAGTGTTTGTGTATGAAAGGAGGATATCTGAGGTCATTTAAAAAATTGACTCAAGCAACTGGTGTTTCGTCAGTTCCTGTAACATGAACAGTGAAAGTACCTCACACTTTTTTTCATAAGTAGGGCACGCTTTGGGAAACTGATCTGCTGAATGCAGATCCATCTGATCATAGTCACTTCCCCATTTATTCCAAGGAAAAAATGGATTCACACTGAACCGTGTTGGTATTTTCATAATATAATTCTTTTTGATTCTGAAAGTGTTTTACACATTTATTAACACCTTCTAGTTTTGATCTCTGATGGTTTTAACACTGTGTTACCTGCTCATGTTGCTTTTTTTAAAAGACTTTATTTATCAACCAAGGCTTTGAATTTACATCCTGTTCACTTACCCACTATATCCTTTTTAAAAAAAACATCCTTTCACTCCTGTCTATTGTTCCCTTCTTTTTTTCCAGACAAGGGGTAGGTTTGGCACACTTTTTCCACATCAAGGTTGCTCCTGTTTATAAAACTTTGAAGAACAAACTTTGCTTCTGACCTCTTAAAAAATGCAACACCAAAATGTGTCCATCTAGCTCTGATACTATGGATTCTTTTTATTTTTAAGGATTGTTTCTAGTGGAGCCCTAAAATTGACTTTTCAAGTAGAAGCACAAGACCAGAAGTAACTTTGCACAAATGAGAAAAAGATGCAGCTCCCGAGTGGGGCAGGAGTCTTGGCCTTAGCAGCAAAGGGATGGTAACAAGGAGAAGGTTGTAAAACACTGTTGAGCTTCCTTCTGAGCATTGAACATCTCTTTTGAAGCCAACTTCAAACACCAGAGAGGTCACCATGCACAGCTGGGCTGAGGTCTCAGGCATTTTTAGGGATGTTGTGGGTATTTGCCCCAGGTCCTGGCTGACTTCTTCCTCCCTGCCTGTGGTTCCCAAGACCTTCTTGCAGGTTTGCCAAAATACAGGTCGTTTGTGAAAAGTTTACAATAGCTTCTGTTTAAAAAGGAGTGACTAAATACAAAAGTCAGACTTGCAAAGCAGCAGCTCTGTTTGTAGTGGAGCGAGCTGACACTGAAGCTGTTTGCTTTCCACCATCGTTTTTTGGTGGGTTTTTTTCCTTCACTGGAACTGCATTATGTATTAATGACTGCGAAGAAATAAATCTGTTGAGTAAAGAAATTTATGGGGCCAGCAGTTACTGGGCAGATCGCCTTGGGTCTCCTTGACCTTGGCAGCATCTCCCAGGGCTTTGTCTCTGCTGGACAAGGTGCTTGTGCTCGTTGCTGCCCTGCTGGGCCCTGGGACAACCTGTAACAACCTGGTTTGCTCTGAACCACCACCTGCTTCCCTTCAGGTGTATTGTTTTGGTGCCCTCAGAGGTGGCTGTGCTCAGTGTTTCAGTGGCTTGCAGAAGATGCTCCTTGAGCTCATTTTCACACGGTTTTATTTCCCCTGTGGTGTGTGTTGGATGCTGGGCCACGCTCATTTCCAGCACACACGTGTGCCACTTGCCAGATGCAGACTCAATTAATTAATTGCATTTCTTGTTGCTCCTGCCTGCTAACAGGTGATGTGTAAGGCAGAACCAGAGCAGTTCTTGTCTGCCTCCCCCAGAAGGTTTGAATCTATGTAGGTGGCCATTGGACATAAATTACTCTTATCTACTGAAAACAAATTTAGAAATTGCCCTTTCTTTAGCTCTGCATTCAGGCACACAATAGCTACTGCCAGCTCAGAGGTCATTGTCTGGTCATGGCCTGAAGTTTTTTTTGAGTAGAAGACTTCCAATTTGCACTTTTCTTTTGCTGTGTGGAAAATGTGAAGGGAAAAAACAACATCATTACTTTTTCAGAGAAAAGCACCTCATGAGGAAGTGCTCAGCTATATCCTATTTGCTTTCCCACATTATTTGGTATTGCATGTTCTGTGCTGACATATAGAGGATTTGCCTGAGATCACATTTGCTTTAGAAGATTTTTAGTTATCACAGCAGTGTTGCTGACCTGTGTTAGTTCTAGTCCATGCAGGTCCACTGAATGTTGATGCCTGAGCTATGTAGGAGAACATTGTACCCATGGAAGGAGGTACCCAGCAGATACCTGCACTCAATGTGGTACATGTGGATCAAGTGTAAACCAGGCATTAAAGCTGATACCTTTTTTTCTTTGTATTTCGAGGAGGATTTTACCACAGTGTGTGGAAGCCTGGCAGTAGGCAAGGAAATACTGGTGGAAAGAAAAGATAATGAAGAGAACTCTAGTGGTCTGTGGGAATATTTGCACAAAACACTGTTCCTCTTCTGCTGTAATTTTTTTTGCATTCTTGTGTAAGTGAAGTAAAGTAAGGATAGCCCTTGGTCTGTGAAAAGCCTGTCATTAGAGGATGGTATCGTGGGTGCTTCTGTAGTCAAATACTGTGGCCGAGGCAGCGCCACTGGAACTGTCAGCACATTTGTAACCCATCTGAATACTGTTTCCAGGGTATATGCAATGTACAACTCAGTAAAGGGATCCTGCTCAGAGCCAGTAAGCTTCACCACTCACAGCTCAGCACCAGAGTGTCCCTTCCCACCCAAACCCTCGCACAGGACCAAAAGCTCCTTAACCTTACAGTGGAAGGTAGGTAACACTTGGTTCGGGCAAAAGCAGGGAAAAAAGTACTGACAGTGAGCATAAATGTTGGAAATAATTGAAAGCTGAGACAGTCATTTTTCAGTAAGGGACTTGAACTTGCTGTACTCTGACAAATCCCTTCCTGTGCACCAACCTGACTTTTAAAATGTATGTGTTTCATTATGTCCAGCTTCTTCCCGGCATTCGTTAAGAGGTTGCCAAGCCATGTGCAAAGCTTTGGTTTCATTTGAAACTCTAGTCATTTGCCTGGGGGAGGTGAAGCTGTTTTCTCTTACTCCCCAAATCACCTTTTGTTTATTTTTGTTCGTAGGCGCCCATTGATAATGGTTCAAAAATCACCAGCTACCTTCTGGAGTGGGATGAGGTAAGTAGTAACTAATTGAAATAAATACACAAATAAATGGCACTCAGACTTTACAAGGATTTGCTGAGTAAAGAAAAGTAATTAAATACAGGAGAAAGTAGAAATGGGAAAATGAAATCCTGATGGCATTAGCTAAAGACTTGGAAAGGTGAAAGAGGCAGTGGGGGAAACTTTCCATTTGGTGTATTTTATATACAGACAATGCTGTTTCTGTACCCTTGAAATCTTTTATCACTCATTTGGTCTACTTTATTTGTTAATTCACATTACTATTTAATTACTTGTGATGTATCTTACAGTTCTGTTCATGATCTTCCTTCCACTGCTGAGTGCAGGATAAACACTTGTTCCTGCCTTAGAGGAGAAGAGCCATGATCTTGCAGATCTGTCTACAGAGAATGTACTCAGGGTCAAAATAAGTGTCCTTTGTGTAGTGGCAAGTAGCCCCCTTCCAGACACAAAAGGAAATAAGTTTTCTCCTAAGTATCTTCCATCGTTAGTGAGCACTGGGCTGTTGGGAGAGTGCCCTGACAGATTATGTGCAGGATTTGTTGGAGGTGTGTTCTTGTGAGTCCTCCCTCAGTCCCCTAATTTCTGCCCCCTTTCCTTTGTGCAAGCCATACTTCTGCATGAGGCAGGGAGTATTATCTCTGAAGGAAAACAATCAATATTGGGTGACAGAAAGGGCTTGGACAACATGTAAATAAAAGTCATGAGTCGGGAAATGAAGGGTGTGAAAGGATGTTTGGTTGTAAAGTCTGAGAAACATCTCCTGAGGTCCTTTATAGCCTAAAAATATTCTAAAGGGAGTAATCTGTTATGAATAGTTTTCCACCATGGCATTAGTAACACATTCCCTGCTCGTTCTGCTACATGTTGGGTGTTTGGAGTCACTCACTGTGCAAACATTTATTGTATGCACTGTCACAGCTAGTGGGGTCTGCGTGATGAGAAACCCTCAGAACCTGAACTCAAGTTGAACAGTAACTTCAGAATGACTTGCTGTCCCTCTGCACATAATGAAAAGCCAAAGGTTGCCACTGAAGAAGGAAAAAAAAAGGGAGTGTGAAGTCTGGGAAAGGAGAGAAAAAGATTACTCCAAAAGGGTGGGACAGGATGATCCTGTTAGACCCGTGACACCTTGATTTTGCACTTGTGATTTCTTCCAAAGCTTCCATTAACTTGGAGCTGAAGGAGCTGAGCAGCACAGAGCAGTGGAAACATGGATGATTCCAGCCTGCAAAGGAAAGGGAAGCTACAGAAGGTCTTGTCAGAAGAGGGACCATCAGCAGATAATTATGCAGTACAAATACTGTAATTTTAATTTTGACTATATGATGTATAGGCATAATTTTGGATATATATATAGGGCAATTCTAAAATCCTTCTGTCCTTCAAACTCTTTAATAATCAGAAAGAATGGTTATGACACCCATTTTTCAGAAAGCAAAAGCAGTTTGTTTCAGCGTAGTTCAGCTACCAATGGGAAAAAAATTAAGGCCTCCAGATTCCCTTAGTCTACCTGTTTTAATTACCTTGTTTTCTCAGCAGCAGCCCTGAAATCTGAGATTATAATGGATAGCTGGCCAGCACAAATGAAAGAATAATGGCCCTGCACAAATTAATTTGGTACATCTCCAATGATTTGACAGGACTCCTGGCTGAAATGTAGCTGTCAGGTTCTGAGACAGTTAATGCCACAGGTGTAGCTTCTCTAAAATTTTTTTTTCCCCTGATAAGAGACAGAAATGCAACTTTAAGCCACTGATATTAAAGCCTGCCATTAAAGCTTGTGAAAGGAAAGGTCTGAAGATGCAGGCTGGCTGTGCCTGGGTTTGCAGGAGCCTCATCACACGCAGTGGTGGGCTGACAGGGTGCTGCACTCACTTTTCCATGTCCATGGCAGGCTGTGCCTCTGACCTGAAGTGCATTTAGCTGCTGGAATTATGGCACGCAGGTACAAAAGAGAATTCACTTGCAGGGCCCCGTAGCCTCGCGCTTGGTTGTGTAAACTCCACGTAAGCAAAAGCACTGCCTTCCCCACAAGGCCACACTGTGTCCTGGTGAAATCAAGGAATACATACATCAAGGCACAGCAGAAGGCTTGCCAGGCAGCAGTGAACACGCTGCCAGATCTCAGCTAGAGCAGCATTCATTAGCTGTGAGGCACAGGATAAAATACAAACACGGCAAAATCAGCGATCAGAAGGAAATTAAATGGTGGCTGCAAAGCAGAGAGGGCTGTGCAAGAGCAGAGAGCAAGAAATCTGTCAGAGGATAAAGGTGGGAAAACACCCTAGAGTGGCAGCCTGCCTAGGAAGTTGAGTCCTTTCCTAGTAAAGGATGGTGTGGAAAGCTCTTGCCACAGTCATGGCAGACAGGTCCTGGAAGGCTCTTGTGCAGATCAGGCTCTGGGAATAAAGCTGGCATCAGGCATGGGGGGTGTGGAGAGGGGTGGAGGCATCCAGGCAAACCCTTCCAGTTGTGTCCCAGTCACACCAGTGTGTTCCCCCAGCCCAAGCAGAGTTACCTCTCCAAGGGAGGGGCTCCTGCAGCCCCTTTGTGCTCCCAGCTGGGGGGTCACGGGTGTCTGTCAGTCTGTCTGTCTCTGGGACAGCTCAGATCTCAGAGTGTGTCAGATGCTCAGCAGCATCTCACCTGTTTCCTCCTGTTTTTATGGGGCAGAGGCACAGTTTGTAGCGTCCAAAGTGCCCCCAGGAGTGTAGGTGGCTTCACTTGTATGTGCAGAAAACAAATTGTGGCTGGAAAGTGGCAGCAGAAGTGCCCAGGATTGGGTGAGGTGGGAAATTCTAGAAGGTTATTCTGCTTAATATGTTGCTGTGCCAGCCCTACCCAGCTGCTCCTTCAGTTTAGTTCTGAGGTTTGGGGTTTTTCCTGACCTGCAGGCTCTGAAAGATTGTCAGTACATAAAGCTATTCCAGTTATCCTACATTTTTCTATCCCAGTTTGGATTAAATGGTTTGTAATGTAACTGGTGCTATATGTTCAGTTAGAAAACACAAATGCTTTCCCTTTACTGATCCAAGTCTTTGGGTTAGAGTTGTAATATCTTGCTAATGAACTGCGATCTCTTAAAATGCCTGAAGAACTATGAAGGACACTTAATTCTTTAACAGGAAAGTAAAGGATCAGTTCAGCAAATGGTCACTCAGATACACTGGATGTACCCTAGGAAAATTTCCACTGAGTCTAAAGAAGGATCAGCCCCTGTCTCAAGTATTCTGGATTTTGTTGGGATTGGAATATGCTTGCACCACAGGTGCATTAGTTTTCTTGCAGTAAAATCAGTTAAAATTAGTAATTAATGAAGAGTTCACCTTCTGACTCTTCTGCTATGAACTTTGAACTTACAAACCTGAATTAATCAATTGATGGCTTGGTGCCAGGATTGATTATTCAGGGTAAGCAAAAAGCTAATCAGGGAAAAAATAGCATTAAAAATATACCAAACAGAAAACATGACTGTAAAGGAGGTGATGCTTCCCCTGATGCCAGCATTCATGAAAATCAGTAAACTGTAACTGCATTGAAAAATGCTGCTGGCACTGCTGTAAGAACCAGGCCTTTGTTACTAATTAGATGTGAAATGCTTGTTGGTGATTGTGGTAGTAAATAAATGTTTCTCTTGTGTATATGGATAGCAAGAGTATCCTATTCATTCTGGATGGGAAAGGGCAGGAATGTTCCTGAGCCAGAGACAAGGACATCCCTCTCACGCAGTGTGTGTCCCTGTTCTGTGCAGAACTCAAAGCAGCTTTAGTTCTTACCCAGTAAGCAGCTCATTTTAATTTACAAGAGAGAGAGACTGATGGAATACCACACTATTTAATGATTTGATGATGGACAGTTAATAATGAAGTTTGCATAGAGATAAATGGGGATAATTTTGTTTTACCACGAAGTTTTAAATTCCTCGAGGTAGCAGAGATGTGCTTGTTCATACCAGCTGATAATCTGAGCCAGGCATCTCAGTGATGATCCACCAGAGTTGGATACAGGGAATTCCATGTTTGTGTTTGTTCACTTACCTGGGCTCTAAGTTTGTTCTGTGGCTGTGCCACTCTTGTGAGACATGCAAGAGAGGCCTTGGATAAAATTGGGGTTTGTGTATAGTTTAGGGATGTTTTGTAGGTCCTTTGCTGCCTTCTAAGTGTTTGTGTTTAGAGGAGATTCGGTTACTTGCATAACTGGCTCAGTGAATGCTTTGCAGGGATCTGAGGGTGTGTCACACTAATTGTTGACAGTTTGCTCCGCAGCTCTGTGTCAGATTGAGTTTCAGTCTGTTCCTTTTTATTGCCAGCACGACCCAAACACAGAAGCCAATGCTGGTGTGGCCACAGCAGATGTCAGTCCTGCATCCTGGTCACAGATGTGGAGCTGAGCTGTGCTTCAGTCGTGTGCAGTGAGGTTTTGTGCAGGGCTGTGCTCCATTCCTGCATCCCTGTACCTGCAGTGGCCCCTTCCTCCTTTTGTGTTTATTTACTGGGTCTGCTGCAAGGAAACCCAGTCAACAAAACCCATTTCAAACCTCACATCCCTTCTTCAATAAATACACTCTCCAAAGAGAATCAAGCACCCTGTGTGAAGTGAGTGTGCAGCTTGAAATATTGCTGAAATAGCAGGCAGAGCTCTTAATTGTGTGTAAACACTGTGTTGGGGCATTGTGCAATTTAGAATGGCTTTGTGGAGCTGAATTGTCCTTGTTTCCTCAGACAGGCACTGATGGTCCATCACAGGGTGGAGAATGAAAGGGAACCCAGGCTGGAGAAGGCAGCAGAAGACTTGCCCAGGCTTGGGAAGTCCCACAGCGCTCTCCCCCTGAAATCTGGGGATTACAAATGCTTGCAGAAATGATACAGTGTATTTTAAGCAATTTACGAAACATTATTTGAAGGATTAAAAACTTGGATGCCGAGTGTACAAAGAATAGGAGAAGGATTCTGGGAAAGCTGTAAGACTCTTGGGTGGCAGCCAGTACCAGCCTGCCAGTTGTTCCTGTCTATAATTATGCCAGCATTAGTGCTTTCATAAATCTTGGGAGAGAAGGAGCGGAGAGGCTATTTCCAGGCTATTAATGCCAGGATAATTAGAAATATCGGCCAGCCTCTCCAATTAGTGCCAATAGAATCCAAAATACCAGCCAGTCTGAGTAATCTGAATACCAGTTGGTCTCTGAGTGAGTCTGGGGAATGTATAATACCAGTTCTAGAAGAGAAATATATACAATATCAGGGTTTGTACTGTTATAAAGTTAAGGATACCTTAAATGTTTGGCAATTTTGGCAGAGTTCTGACCAACCAGGCTGACAAATGAGAATTTGCTTGGCCCATTGCTCCCAGTTCAGGCATTGTGCTATAGGTGAGATTTTCCATGACTTCCCTCTTTAGCCAGCATTGTTTTATTGACCACATGCTTAGCAATTGGTCACTTTGTTCTCTTGGAAAAAAAGCATAGGAAAATTCTTTTTTAAAAAGGCATTTTGAAACAGAAATCCAAAATAAATTAAATGTGTTCAATTATTTATAAGCAGTGAAGGTATTAAAGAGTTGAGGAAAAATTAACTTAAGGCAACTCAACCTGTAAAAGAGAGTTTGCATAGGGGAAAAAATCTATTTTTAGTAGTGCTGCGCTGATGAATGGATATTTTACTGAAACATTAGATTTCTAATTAGGTTTTGTATAGTCTGCATTTTAAATACATTACTGCTGAGCTGAGAAGTCTCACCTGATATTTTTGTCCTAAAGAAATTCTATCATAGAACTCTGTAACTAGGAATTCTATAATAGCGCTCTGTGGCTGGGGATTTCAGATCTGAAAAGGTTTTCCTCATTTACAAAATGTTTTTGCTTTGAGTTTCATGATTCTTTTCCAATTCCACTCATTAATTTACTTGAGCTGTGCAGTAATGCTGCATCTGGAGCAGGTGGGTGAAGTTGAGGGAGATGGTGTGTAAAGGAGTTCTAGACCAAGTGTAGGCTCCCAATGTATAAATAAAAATTCTGGCTGTTTGCCAGCGTGCTAAATGTCCCTTCAGTGCCTCCGCATTGTTATGCTGTGCTGGAGATCTGTGTGGTTGTTCCTGACCTGATAAATGCATTCTGGAGATTCACTACAAACCTTTCAGGGAGTTTTTCTTGCTGTGTCACAGTCCGAAGGAGAAGGAGTAGAAATTGGCAGGGGCTGGAGAACAGGCCAGGCATGTCCCACTCAGGCATTTTTGAGATCTTTAGTGGTGCTGTTCTGAGCATGGAGGAGGAACAGTGTGTGCAGAGTGAGCCCAAGGAGGCACAGCAGGTGAGGCTGTTGGCCTCAGGTTGGGGTGCCCATGTAAATAGTAACATTAAAATTAAAAATTGTACAGATACATGCCAAAACTGGTAAATGGCTCAGCAGAGCTTTTCAGTCAGAAGAAGTTGCAGAGATGTGCATAATCCTGTCTTCTGCACGTGCTGGAGCCCATGGATGTGCTTTGTCAGGCTTCCATTCTGGTGTGCTTTTGGATACTTCATAATGTAATTGTCCAATAATTTTATATTTGAATATTGAAATTAAAACTCCTTTCAACTTCTTCACCTCTGGTCGATAGTATTTATCTACCAGGAGCTGAGCGCTCCATGCCCTTTCTCCTGAAAGATTTCAAACTGACTGTTTTCCATGTGTGGCATAGAATGAGTCCAGATATTCCCTGTTACTTTAGGGTCTCTAAAGGACTTAGGGTCCTGCAAACCCTGCAGAGTTCAGCTTTATTTCTGCCCCAGGGTGTACCAAGCTGGGGTGGATTGGTAAGAGTTTTATTTTAAATGTGGTGGGGTGGAGGAGAGAACTTCTGAGTGTCCCTGTGCCCAGCACTGCTGAGGTACAAAGCAGTACCTGAGGAAGTATTTGGGAGCTGGAGAAGTGTTTCCATACCCTCTGGGCTGCTGTGTTGTCTTTGCCAGGATGGATCATTGCTCCAGATCGTGGTGATGTGAAGCTCCCACAAACCATCCCTCTGACAGACAACTCCCTTAACCAAGTTACAAACCCTGTTCACTCATCACATGCCGTGTGCTCCGGGCAGTGGGGTGGGTGCAGAGCCTGGCACCTGGAATATTCCTCTGGGATGAGTAAATTTTGCCCTGCAGAGCACGGGGAAGGTCACACCCAGCCTGTCCTGCTGGCTCTGGCCGTGCTGGACCGTGGGGAGCGAGAGCCCTCTTGTGGGATAGGGAATTCCTGAAACAATCCCAGCCAGGGATGCACGTGTGGAGGGCAGTGCTTGCAGAGAAATGCTGGCTGCCCGTGCTCCTGTGACCGAGTAGATTCAGAGATTGATTTCACTCAAAATTTTCCCACTTTCCTCTTCGTGAGTGGGATAAATTGCGTTTCAAGCTGGAGCTGTAGACACATCTCACAAGTACAAGAAGGTGAGAAGAGCAGGGATCTGACAGCAAGGCAGGCTGTGCTGATCTGTGTGATTTTCAGAGCACAGCAATGCTGTCAGTGCTTGAAAACCCCGAATTCTGATACCATTTAACAGCTCCTTTTAAAGTGAGCGTGGCGTGGTTTTGTTCCATAGCAATGCCATTACAGATTTCTCTCTTTCTAGGGAAAGAGGAACAGTGGTTTCAGAGAATGTTACTTTGGGAGCCAGAAGCATTGCAAGCTGACCAAGCTGTGCCCAGCTTTGGGTTACACCTTCCGGCTGGCGGCCCAGAACGACATCGGTACGAGGTGAGTTCCTCAGGGTACACCCTTCCCTGAGAAAAAGTGCCGCTGGAAAAGTTCACCTATCAATGCCAGCATGAAGAGGAATTTCTGGGGGATTTTTGTTTCTTTTCTCTTCATGGTTTCGAGTTAAATATCTGACATTTGCTCTGTTATTAATGCTTCGAGGTAAGTCATGCTTTCCTTGGTGATATCCTTCACCCCCCCAGGGAATTGCTGTGTATCTTCAGGGTGATGAGATCAGCCTAAGCAGATAGGCTCCTTTTGAGGTGTTAAATGGTGTTTTGTGGTCTGTTCCTAATACAAAAAGAATACATCTGTTATGTAAAATTCCCACTAGGGACCTCTGTGAACCAAGAAAAACAAGCAAGGGGAAGTTGAGCTACAGATTTTGAAAGGAATCTTGATATATTTATTTTTCTGGTTTAAAGCAAAGCCCTTCTGTCTCTTTTCAGCAGTACAGTCCCTTCCTTCTTTACTGGACTGGCAGGGCTGGCTGATGGGGTGGGAAAGAAGGGAGAGACAGGCAGGACTGAGAGAGGACAGGCACTGAAAGTGGGGTTTAGCTTCTGCTTTTCCTTGCACATGAACTGATGCACTCAGCATGAGGATGGGTGAGGAATTATACTGAATTCAGTCCTCTGGGAGCTGCTAGGGAGCACTGGGATGAAATGTTCTGCAGCTGAGGGGCAGAGTGTGCCCAGAGAGACATTGTGCTGCAGGGGCACCGTGTGCTCCTGTGCTCAGGCAAGCAGAGCAGGCAGGAAAGGTTTAGCTGTGAAGAAGCCAAACATCCAGTGCCCTTGTGTACTCTTTTATTGTCCTGCTTAGCTAAACAGGATCTAATCATTATCACAAGGACACAAAAGAAAACACCAGTGGTATATAACAATGTGGAGGGAGACTCCTGCATTGTTCTCTTCTGAAACACAAGCCTCTCAGTAATTTATAGCTTTAGAAAGCTTCTTTATTCATGTTCCTGTGTTTTCCCTGACATGCATTGAGACCACTCATGTGTGCACGGAGTCCCTTTTCCCAACTTCTTGCAAGATGAATTCCCTCCCCATTAAATTAATGCAAATTGTAGAGAGAGTGGGGGGGCTGAGCTGGAGCTGCTGAGTGTGACTGGAAGGGAACTGGGTTTGTGCAGAGTTCTCAGTTCTGGCATCTCTTCTCTTTGCCAGATTCCAGATTTTTAAAATATCTTAGTGCATGTTTCAACATTCCTCCCCCATCCTCCTGTCTTTTT
>VYXD01006944.1:27365-99146 GCA_013397195.1 Hylia prasina | reverse complement strand
TTTTTGTTCTCTTTCTCCCTTTTTTCTCTTCCCTCAGGGTATTGAGGAAGGAGTGAGCTAAAAACTATTTATGGTCAGCTGCTCTGTGCTAATCTGTAAGATAAGCACCAGCAACACATGCCTTTTTTTTTATAGGCAGCACTCAAAATTAAGGCATGATAATATCATCTAACACTTCATGTCATGAGATGGTTTTGGTTTGTTGTAATGCTTGTGGACTTACCATGTATGATGATTTTTGTTCTCTTTGGGTTTAGTTATAGGTGGTTTATTTAAATGTAAGTGTATTTCAACAAATAGATTATTTTTGAGAAAGAAGATTTGGAATAAGAAGGTTTGGCTTTTTGTGTGTATTAAGTTCATGGTGTGACTTTAAGGCACGAAATATGTTTTGTACTTTGGAAAGCAGATCTGAGAATTGCAAGAATGTCACCTTCCATTGAGAGCTTGATCAGAGTTTATAGAATTTGTATTCTGCACATCTCAGGTTTAACATCCAAAAGTTGAACACTTGAGGCTTTATTTCCTATACTTTAGTTCCCCTATGTTAAATGAGATTTTCCTCCAGAGTTAATACCAAGTTTATATTTTTAGGCATTCAGATATTTTTTTCCAGTGTTATTGTGGTGAGATCTCTAAAAATGACTGTGATGACACATTATCCTGCATTTTTTTCTATTCTTAGTTTTGGCATTTCCTAACTGGGTGTTCATCTTTTCCACCTGAGAAATTTGAACTTTGTCCAAATCTTTTGAAAATGTGGAATATTTCTCTAAGTACGTTGAGCTTTAGGTTTCTTTAGCTTTGTGGTTTTTTGCAGTGATTTTTTTTGCGTGGTTTTTATTTGATTTTTTGTTTTTTTGATTGTTTGTTTGCTTTGTTTCTTTGTTTGGGGGCGTTCAGAGGTTTATTTATTTGTTTTTAATATTCCTCTCTCTCTGCTCTGTCTCTGAGCAGTGGGTACAGCCAGGAGGTGGTTTGCTACACTGCAGGCAATATTCCTCAGACCCCTTCTGCACCACGGCTCCTTCGAGCCGGTGTGACGTGGATCTCGTTGCAGTGGAATAAAGTAGAAGGATGCACCCCAGAGGAAGTGATTTCCTACACCCTGGAAATTCAGGAAGAAGATAATGTAAGTACTGTGCTGCTAGAAAGGCTTAAACTGAGTTTTGATTTATTAATTGGAGGTCACTGGGAAGAAGCATGGGATGCTGCTTTGGAGGGCCTTCCAGGAGTACTGGGTGCTTGGCAGGGTGGAGCTGTGTGATTTGCTCTGCTGCACAGCAGAATTAGGAATCCTTAGCTAAAAATCTCTGCTGTCATCCGTGATTATTTACAAAGCCACACAGGATTCTGTGAGATACAGGGCAGCTTGTCCTTAGCTAGGTCAGTCTGCCTTGGCCTCTTGGCTGCTCCTTGTTGGGCTTGTGCTCTGTCATCTGTCACTTCCAGTCCTGTAGCAGGTTAAACTGCCACGATTGGGTTTGTGCTTATTTTGCAGCAAAATTACATTATTCAGGGCAGCTGCAGCATGTTTCTTCTGCTGAAAAGGTTTTACGGCCTTGCAGTTTAAAAGTAGTAGTAATAATTAATATTATTATGGTATTATATGTTTGTTTTTTCTTATTTTTTTAAAAAAGCACTCAGCTATAAAGCCCCTTTGCTATAGCTGGTTGTAGGTACAGACTAACACAGGGAACACTTTCTCAGACTCCTCAGTTATGGGAATTTGTTTGGTTTTGTATTTTTTTAGGATAGCGTGTTTCACCCAAAGTACACTGGAGAGGAGCAAGCCTGTACTGTGAAGAATCTCAGAAGAAGCACACAGTATAAATTCAGGGTAAAGTCTATTTTTTTCTTATTCTGTAGTGTTTTCTGTTTTGGGTTTATTCCAGGCACTACTGGGATCTTTTAGTGCTCCCTCCAATACTGAGTCATCAAATACAAATTTGCTTTATACTGTGTGTGACCTAATATATTAAACTGTTAGTTGTATTTCTGCTTTTATCACACAGGAGATACTGTTGCTCAGACTTTGGGGAGCAGTCACAGTTCTTAGCACCGTATGGGAGGATGTTGTACAAGTGTAGCTCAGGTTGTTGAGGTGGTCTTAGTTGGCTGCATTGCTCCCAAAAATCTGGTCTCTGGTGACAAATCCCATCTCACTTCTACAGAATGCAGCAAACACTGTCAGGTGCCCAGCCAGCACAGGGGCCTGTGTTCCCCTGGCTGCCACAAATGGAAGCTTTTCTGTCTCATATGTCACTGTGGCTGGTTCTGGAGCTGGTTTTTAGCAGGTCTTGATGTCTTCTACTCTGGATGCTTGTAATCACAGAGCCCCTGAGAGATGCTCTGGAGGCTTCCTGCAAACACCAAGTTCATTTTCCTCTCTGGTGCTGAGGTGTCTGATCACAGCACAGTGCTGGGTGCTGCTCTTGAGGAGAAGGCAGTGGGGTTTATCCAGGATCAGCTGTGCTGCCACTGTCCATCCATCCCTGACTGTCCACTGCAGTGGCTCCACAAGATGTGCCCCAGAGTGGCACTCCACAGAGTGTGGTGTCCCTCTGGAGATGGCCAGAAGCTCTGTGTGAGGCCAACACCTGGCTTCTCCAGATCTTAGTATATTCAGGAACAGCAAAAAGAAAAAATCATAGAGTCATAGAATGGTTTGGCTTGGAAAATCACCTGATTCCAACTCTCCTGCTGCAGACAGGGACACCTTCCACAAGACCAGGGTGCTCCAAGCCTCATCCACCCTGGCCTTGAACACTTCTGTCCATGGGGCATTCACAGCTTCTTTGAGCAGCCTGTGCCAGGGCCTCACCACCCTCACAGGGAACACTCTTTTCCTACTCTCTGGGACAAAAGACCTTGTGAAGCTGCCTGAACTACCCAAAGAATTGGGAAGTTTTTGTGTTGCCACTCTGAGATGATGCCTATTAGCTTAGTGTTGTAAAGGCTGCAGTGGCTGGTAAGAGAAGAGAACCCTTAGTGCTTCTTTGCAGCCCTGCTTTCAAATTAAACATGGATTTTACAAAACTGCATTGATATCAGAACAAATTTGTAGCCTGGTGTCACTAGCTACAGGCATAACTTTGATCTGACTTTTAATTGTGTCATTACTGATACTCTGAATTACTTTGTTGTAAATACCATTAGAAATACCTCCAAAACAAAACCAGCAAAGTTATTGTTACAGTTCTCTTATTTTTCTTCTATGAGAAAAACACTACAAATTGACACAGTTATTTTAAAAAAGTGACCTTTTCTTTAAAGGGAAAACCAGCACTGCTTTTATCTTAAACATGTCATGATCTATTACTGATGGAGAGAGGGGAAGAAATCACTGTGGTTTGTAAATAAACATCATGACAACCTAATATCTGTTACTACAATCCTACATACTTTGGGATGTGGCATCCAGTTTGGTGACAGTTGTGCAATTACTGAAAGAGCTTTGTTGCAGAGCTGCCAGAAAAGCAGTTGCAGTGAACGAGAGCAAACTCACTGTGGTTTTGTTTCAGCTGTTTGCTTCCAACGTGGAAGGGAAGAGTTCTCCCAGCGAAGTGTTGGTCTGCACAACCAGCCCAGACAGGCCAGGACCTCCAACCAGACCCGTGATCAAGGGGCCAGTAACATCTCATGGCTTCAGTGTGAAGTGGGGTAAGCCAGCTCAGACTGCTGTAGCAGAGCTTTTTGGGGTGTGCCAGGGCCTAAATAAAGTTGTGTAAATATATGTTAGAACTTAGGTTTTTCATGCTGCTTCTCAGTCCAAAGTTGAATGTGTTTGGAGAACTTGACATCTTAATTATTTTAACATTCTGAAAGGTGTTTAGAGGCTCTTGTGTGTTCAGAAGCAAAAATTTTTTGGTTTTGATTAACTCGCACTCAATCGCATCTTCAGGCTTTTCACTCTCCATTTCATGTCCCATTGCAGCTTCATTCCAGCTGCTTCTTTTATTAATGGGCAAACCTCCACACAGCTTCTCTTGCAGTGCTTTTCCATAGATTTGGTTTGGATCATCATTATCCAGCAGCCTTATTCTGATTCACATGCTGAACTCACATCTGTCACCAGGTAATGTGCTTCTGCTGCACATTACCTGGTGTAGTTAATGTGGAGGAGTTTGTGGAGAAGGAGCTGGATCACAAACAGGTTTGGTAATTGTTTTGTTATCTTTACTCCTATTCTTGTCTTACTTTTTCAGATCCTCCACAGGATAATGGTGGTTCAGAAATCCTAAAGTATCTGCTGGAGATTTCTCAAGGAAGTCCAGAAGGTAAACTTGAGACAAGTTGTCTCAATTTCAAAACACTGTGGTTACTAGATGGAAGTCCTGACTCTTTAGGTTATTATTGTTATTATCATTAATGCCCTAATAGTGTGATTGAAAAGGAGTTACGTATTTTGCAGGATTCCTGGGTGAGCTGGGGTGGGACTTTGGGAAGGTGTTGTAGTGAGTTTTTTATTAATAATACCCTTTTTACTAATAGTGACAGAATTTTAGGCTGTGTAGCTAAATCTAGAAATATTTTTGTGTGTATATATTTGCACATTTATACATTATATATAATACTCATATTTATTAATATTTGTAAGTATATGTATTTGCATGTATGTCTCTGTGTTAGGTCTTCAAGTGGGAAATAACATTCATAGTAATACTAACGATTCTCCTGAAATACATTATTTGTGGAAGACTTGAAGATTTTCCTTTCTCCTAGACACTCCTCAATGTGTTGCTTTCCACTTGTTAAACTTGGATATATCTTATTTTTAGCAAATCAGTGGGAAGTGGCCTACAGTGGCTCTGCTACAGAATACACCTGTACTCACTTGAAACCAGGCACTTTGTATAAACTCCGGGCGTGCTGTATCAGCACTGGTGGACACAGTCAGGTGGGTATTACCTAACAAGAAGGGCTATTTGGTTTATATTTTTCAGAGATTTATCAGCTAATTTTGGTAAAATACTCTTGCTTTCAAAAGAAAGGAAATGTTTTCCCTGTAGCACAGTAAAACTACACTGATTGCAGTTAAGCTCATGCTGGAAGTTGCTGGATTTTAGATTTCTATGTGTACATAATCTTCTTTTCAGCAAGCTGCAATTTAATGAGATTGGTTTTGAGGAAACCAAATCTGTAGTTGTTTATATTTTCATTAGAAAAGACTATCATGTTTATCTGATGTGGGCACTTGCTTGAAAAAGGGCACAGACTCTCAAGTGCTTGACCCTGTATTGACTTGAGATGCAGAAAGAGGTCATTTGTAACAATTATCTTTCACATGGCTGAATCTTTTAAGTTTTTGGGTTCCTTTTTTCAGACTCTGATTCCTGTAATTCCCCTCTTTGATTTAAATTCACATCAGTACCTCTACATTTATTCCTCCTGCTTTGATATGTTTTTTTCTCATTTAAGATTGAGTATTTTAGGCCTTGACATTATTTTAAAACCAAGGAAAATTAAAACAGAGGACCCAGTACTGAGAATGCTAATGAAGGAACTCTATTAATTGTGTTTGCACTAGCATGCTTGATAGCATCTCCTCTCCTTTACTGTTTATATAAATTTCCATAAAATGGTGGGGGTAGAAAACAATTTCCTGTGCTGCTCTGTAGCAGTGGCTCACTTTGAAGGTGGTGGCCATGTAAGAGGGGTGACTGAGCTGTGTCCTTGCCAGGGGGGTGACTGAGGTNGGGGTGACTGAGGTGTGTCCCTGCCAGAGGAGGGGTGACTGAGGTGTGTCCCTGCCAGAGGAGGGGTGACTGAGCTGTGTCCCTGCCAGAGGAGGGGTGACTGAGCTGTGTCCCTGCCAGGGGGATGACTGATCTGTATCTCCCAGGGGGGTAACTGAGGTGTGTCCCTACCAGAGGGGTGACTGACCTGTATCTCCCAGGGGGTAACTGAGCTGTGTTCTCCCCCAGTGCTCCGAGAGTTTACCTGTCCGCACGCTGAGCGTCACGCCGGGGCCCTGCCGCCCGCCCCGGCTCCTGGGCAAGCCGAGGCACAGGGAAGTGCAGCTGCAGTGGGGTAAGCCAGTGCAGCATCCTGCTGCTCTAAAAGCTTTGGTTCTGCTGCTCAGCTTGCTGACCTTGAGCCTTTGTTTCTACTGCTCGTGTCCTGTTGGCTGGGAAGTGCACAGCAAAGTCCAGTGGAGTCTGAGCAAGTCAGAAGTGCAGCTTCTCATCAGGTGTGGTGGCTCAGTGTTGGATTTCTGAGCTCAGCTGTCCTTTAGGACTTACACTTTGCTCCCATTTTATTTTTCTTAGCCCTGTCCCTCTCAGGGCTATTAAGTATCAACTTCATTAGAATATCTATCCTTTTATTTCAAAAACACAGTGTGATTCAAAATATTTCTTTTTTATTCCTTTGCAATATTGGCTTGGCAGGAGCATTTTGGTATTTCTAATGTATAACTTCTTTCAAAAACTTGAGTTAGAACATATTGAGGGGGTTGGGTGGCATTTAAATCCTGATCCACAGTATAACACACATAATCTATTGGACTCCTGTTATTTTGCAAAGATGTTGGACTAGAGTCATGGCACTAAATTGTCAAAAAATGCACGTTTTTCAGAAGACAAGGCACATGCCAGTTTCCAAGAGTGTTTTCTTTATAGTGATAGTCTTGCAGCATCCAAGTATTTTTGTGGCATCATTTTTTCAGCCACATTCTGGATAAGTAAAATTTCAAATTATCAAATATATTTCAACACCATTATAAAAATTCTTCCTGGAAGCATTTTGGTGTCTGCTGTTTTTCTGATCCCCAGGCAGGTTGATTCTGTGGCACTGGCTTATAATGTAACTTGGAGGTGTTATCAAAAACATTGTTTTCGTAGGGAAAAACAAAGGTGCCCACAACAAAAGGGAGATATCTATGTGTGTGTATACACAGAAACAGAAATACACATTTCTCGGGTATACGAAGTAAAAAATGGCTCTTCCTGGCACACGCCCTGACGTTATTAACAAACTAAATGATTTCTTTCAGATGTCCCTCAGTCAGAAAGCGGCTGCCCTGTCTCTGAGTACAGCGTGGAGATGACAGCCCCTGAAGAAGTGGTTTCTGAGGTGTACCACGGGCCTGAGCTGGAGTGCACCGTGAGCAGCCTCCTGCCCGGGGCCGCGTACCGGTTCCGCGTGCGGGCGCTGAACGACGGCGGGGTACGTGCGCTGCCCTGGCCCCGGGCTCCGGGCCTGGGGTGCTCTCAGGGCCCTCGTCAGGAGAGGGTCAGGGGGAGCTGGGCAAAAGGAAAAAAACGTGTGATAAACGCTTCAAAGGAGCTTGAGAGGAGGAGCTGCAGTTTTAGACCTGGGTCTCTTTTAAAAGGAGATTTCGGGTACTGGTGTGATTTCACTGGCCAGATTCAGCTGCTCCCAAATGTGCAAAATCCCTGCTAAAAGTCATAGCTGCTTTTAGGGAGGATTCTCTTTATCCTCATTCTGTTGCATTTCCTTCTTTGTTTCAAATATGAAGTGTGTAAAAACGAGAACTACAATTTCACCCAGGTGGTATGTTTTGAGGGAAACTCACATCCCTGGTGGGGTTTTTTTTGTTTTGATTTAAAAAAAGTGTGCTTTATAGATTCAGTGAGATTTTTTATTAAATGATTTCCTTGGAAGAAGTGCCTTCCCAATTACATCAGAAATTCTGTCTGATGTCCATGGAGATCTGCAGAAAGTTCTTTTTCTTTTTCATTGAGGTTTGGGTTGATTAGGTTTGCCTTTGTGTCATTCCAGTGGTGTTATATAATGTCCCAACTAAACTACATGCATTGATGTGTTTCTCCCCAGGAAATCTTGATGACAAATCTAACAGAAAGGTTTAAAGTTATTTGCTTACAGGAAGAAGTTCTGTTAAAATTTAACTCGGGTATTAGAGAAATCTGCAAGACTGTTAAACTTTTTGTCTTAAAAATACCCAGTGTTTTGTTTTTGTGAAAAATTAATTAAATGCACATGGAAAGATTAGATTTGCTTGCTGGAGTGAAAGCCACTGTCTGACTGGTAGCTTTGAATATATGATGCCTTGCCTTTTTTTTTTTTTTTTGGCAGAACAGTTGCAAAGCATTTCTGGTTCCATCCTTTGTTAAATGAGGGGGCTGGTTCTGGTTTGGCTGGGTTTTTCTACCAGGTGCAAAATAGGGGAGGATGTCCTTTACCAGATTCTTCCTCATAAACAGCCGAAGTCAATAAGTGGCATTTTTTGACACGTGCATTCTTTGTAAGACAAAGCAATCAGTGTTGGCCTTTCTTTTATAGCAGATACTGACACGTCTGCTGAGAAGTTTTCTGGGTTTCATCATTTCTGTGTCGTTTGGCCTTTTTGTAGTGGCTCATTTTTGTCGTGCTCACTAATATCGCATTACAAAATAAGTAAATATCTGTGTTTTTCCTCTAATTTCTTCCAAGTGAAGCTTCTTTGTTCTGGAGAACGATTTCTAATTAACTCAGGGATGTACTGAGCAAACCTCACTCTACCACTCAGCATTGAAACAGCCTTTCTGAGGCCTCCTATCTCCTGTCCTTGCACCACTGGCTGAAGTCAGGTTCCCAGACTCCTGAAAATTGGCTTTTTTTTTTTTTTTGTGCTAATCTGCATTTAAATTATTCTCCTACCACGGGCTCAGAAGTTGCCTGAGCTGAGCTGCCCGTGGAGCGGAGCGTCCACAGCGTGTCCCTGCACGTTGTACCAGGCTGGGCTCCAGCACATCCTGTCCTTTCACAAGTAACTGGGGACAGGCATTTTGTGTAAAAGAAACTGGAAGTGGACTCCACTATGTTCTTTGCTTTTGCTGTGCTCCTCTTTGTACCCATGAGAAGCCTGGTTATGGTACGTGAACACACTGTGCTAAGGTAAGGCAGAGGGACACAAACTGTTCCTCAGTTACTGTCTGCTCATTCTCACTTTTGGGGAAATTGAAGGTGGTTTCTGCTTTCATGAGCACTTGCTGCCACACAGGAGGATGCACAAAGGATGTACACGCTGTCTCTGCTTGTTCCTGAGCTCACCTCACACTTCAGCTCTGAGTCATTTGTGTGGTCTCATGCTGAGCTCTGGTGTTTGGTGCCAGGTGTTGGAAGCCCAGTCTTGAGAAAGTTTAGTGCGCTGAAGAAGTTCATGTGCTCTTCTTGGAAAGCTCTCGAGGGCTTTGAGATGGGTTTTCACCTTAATAATAATAACAACAATACCGATAATAATAACAACAACACCTTGTTCCCTCTAGTACGGGCCGTATTCGGAGGTGACAGAGGTCACCACAGCAGCAGGACCACCAGGCCAGTGCAGAGCCCCTTCCCTGTCCTTCCTGTCTGACACACGAATCCTGGTCAGCTGGGAGGTAAGTCAGTGCTCTGCTTGTTTGATTCTACCTTGCTTACCCAAACCAGGATGCTCACCACAGAACTCCAAAGTGAGCTTGAGAGGTGTTCACTGCTCTGGAGATATCTCTTTGTGCAAGGAAACCCTATGTAGAAACTATTCTGTTGTAGAAAAGCATCTTCTTTACTTTGCTAGATGAATTACACAAAATTGGTCACAAGTCTTCCAGACCAGGCCTCCTGCACTGGCATCAAGTGATAGAAGTGCTCTCTGCAGGCTTTTAGAAGCATCAGCATGTTCTCAGTTGGAATTACAAAAACAAATATTTGATTTTGGCTGAAACCAAAGTCTCTGATCTGAAATTAACTCTCCATAAATGCTTACAATGTAGGGCTCTTTCCCCCTTAAAAATTGTTTGTCTCTTCCCCAAATATTTACTTTTCTTTTAGTTTGTGTGCATTCCTCCTCTGTTCTCCAGCATCTTAGGCATTGGGCTCAAGATAAGTGTTAACTAAAGTGCTCTGGGGATGATTGGTGCCATTAAAGAAAAAACGTCCTGTAATTAAGGCAGAAAAGAAAGGATGTTACCATGAATAATATTGTGATGTGGTTCAGTGGGGCTGTAGTTCTGCCAAAGATTTTCAGTGAAAATTCAACAGCCATTCCAGCCCTGCTTCTAGTGGACTCTTCCCCAAAACAATGCCCCTGGTGAGAAAGAAGTCACTGACATTCACAAGATGCTCAAATAAATTGTGCTAACAACATATCTAGATACAAATATAATCTGCATTTAATTTTATAACAAACAGATGTATTTGATGCAGTTTTGGGCTATTAATAACTTTTGCAACTAGAAATCACATTGAACTTTCAAATGTTACCTTTTAATGGTCAGCAATTTGCTCTCCCCAGCCATGAAGCAGTGGTTCTGATAGGTTCTCTACTTATTTGAAGGATATATTTGTTTATTCTAGCTAAAAATGAACCTGTGGTTTGCAGTAGTTGTGTTTTCTTAAAGAGTGTCATCTTTTGGCTGATACAAATGAGAAGGAAAAACAGTGAGGCACTGTGGAGTGTGGCTAGAGAGCACACTGTGGTGCCTATTATGATGCTTTTTTTTTTTTGCAGATTGTTCTGAAATCTGGCTTAGTAGCTCTGAATGTTTCTACTCAAACAGCTGGAAGCTCTGAGGCAGAGCCAGAGAAGCCCCTGTGCCTGTGCAGGGTGGTTGCTCTGGTGTGCAGCAAGGATCTGGATCCTTGCACTGGACTTTACATCACTGGACTTTACGTCTGTCAAAATCACAAAGTCCTCGTAGGCCACACTTGTGCAGGCAGAGCAGTGCTTCCCTGAGCTGCTTCAGGCCCCACAGTGCAGCTCTAGGTAGTTCTGTTGAAAACACTATAAATATTTTGGTTTGGGAACTGTGCTTGTTTTGCCTGTATTGGCTCATCTCCAGCACATTCAGGCGCTGAATTTGTGTTCCCCTAAATAAAGGGATTGCTGGGGACAAGTTTAAGTTAGATATTGGGAAGAAATTCTGCATTGTGAAGGTGATGAGACACTGAAACAGTTTGCTCAGAGAAACTGTGGCTGCCCCATCCCTGGAAGTGTTCAAGGCCAGGTTGGATGGGGCTTGGAGCATCCTGGTCTAATGAAGGTGTCCTGCCCATGGCAGGGGGTGGAATGAGGTGATCTTGAAGGACCCTTTCAAGCCCAAACCATTTGATGATTCTGTGATCCCATGGGAATGTGCCAGGATCCACACTCCCAGGTCCCATTCTGGGACTTCCATGGAGAACCTCAGACCAGCTCCTCCCTTGCTGAGGTGGTTCTTTTCTCAGCACGAGTGACTGCTTCAGGCTCCAAGGCCAGGGCTTCCAGAGCTGTGTTTTGATCTCTCAGCTAGGCTGCATTAGATTGATGCTTTTTTTATGTTCTCCACGGTTGAGCTTCTGCCAAGCCAGTGGAGAGACAATTTATTCTTGAGTGTCCTGATGGAAAGTAAAGTAGTTGCGTACACTCACTCATTTCTCTGAATTTCAATCAGGTAATTTTTGTGCAGAATTGTCCTGTTTCAGTAACCTCTTAGGGAACATTAACTCGGTACATTTCCATTTGCAGCAGTAATGGTGTATTAATTTAAAAATAAGGGTGGTTATTGGGGTTTTTTTCCATGTACTTTATTCCTTCCCCAGTGAAACACAGCGATCCGAAGCGCTCGTTTCTCAACTGAACCACATAAATATTTGTGTTGCAGAGTCCTGAATGTTCTGGTACTGACATCTCTGAATACAGATTAGAGTGGGGAGAAGAGGAGGAATCTCTACAGCTTGCATATAGTGGCACAGAAACCTGCTTTGAAATCAGTGACTTGTCGGCAGCAGCTCATTACTGCTGCAGGCTACAGGTATGGCAGGGCTGCATGCATTGCCCTCTGAGATCCAGACAGAGTTTCCTTCCACTGCTGTTCTTATTTTTATCATTAGTCCCCTCTGAAGTTATGTGCTCTTTAAGGCAGGAGGAATGCAAAATTATTTTAAGCAATGCAAACTGTTGTGCTACTTAAAATTTGCTCTTGTGCTTTGTTACTTTTGGTGACTGATGCTTGTAACAGCCTCCTTGCCCTCTGACACCAAAACAAAGTGGTAATGTAGAAAATTTAAAAAAAAAGAAAAAAAGTCATTTTCTTCATGGTAAGGAGATGTAAATCTCTAAATATAATAATATCTACCAACTGGATATTGAAGATTTCCTTGGCTTAAATAATGAATTCCAGAATCTGCTTAATTTATCAAGTAAGGCAAAGGAGCTGAGTAAATTCCTGTGTGTACAGGAGATGGTACCTGCCAGAAAGTGAGTTCCCATCTTTGCCAGTTTGTGTCTCAGATTTGTGAGACTGGATCTCATATAGGGTCTCTACATGATTCCTTTTTCTTTGATCTCTTTATCTCCTATTATTTTCAGTAAAAAGTAGCAGTTAAAATACATTTTGTATATCTGTATGAAAGTAAAAAACCAGGACTTTTCATCCTTTATGTCTACTGATAAATAAATGGAAGGTAAAGCAACTGGAAATGAAGTAAAAATATTTTACCTAAGATACTCTTCTTCCACAAGATATATTTGTATGTGAAGACAGAACACCACCACTAATCCAACCCAAATACCCACCCAGCTGGTAACATGTGGACCACCCAGGGTAATTTCTTTGATCAAGGACAACAGGCTTCTGTCAAGTTTCCTTCTTACAGTTTTTCTTTGAACAGGATATTGAATTTTTTTTCATTTTTTTGGGAAGAAGGTTTGGAGGAGCTGGCCAGCAGCCCAAGAGCTCAGGCCCCACAGCTCCAAGTGCACTCAAATGTATTTTGTGTCTTGGCCAGAGCTGGTCTGTACCTTGCTCTGGCACTGTGGGGGAAGGAGAAGGAGGGAATGTGTGAGTGGCTGGGAGGTGTGAGCCAGAAAGTGCCTCTTGTTTCTGCAAGAGGGAGAGCATTCAGCATCTGCTGGGCAGGGAGGAGACTCTGAGACCACTGCTGTGGGGAGCCCAAGGAAAATTCTGTGTTAAAAATGGAAACAGCCAGCTGTATGGCACCTTTGATTTCCAGTGGGTGCTTATTTCAAACTACCTGCCACAAAAATGTTGCACAAATGTACTCAGTTTTTAATGCAGCCAGTATAATTTAATGCACAGGCAGAAGTTACAGGAAAGGCACAACAGCAAGAAGGTATTTTATTGAAGTCCGTCAGTGACTCCGGTATTGCTTTCTAGAGAGCCTCATCCTCTGGATCTGATCCTCTGCACTAAGTGGAGAAGAATTTCTTACAAGATACACTGTAATCTTCAAACAATTACACAAAAATCTCCTCAGAAAGTAGACATAAGACAAAGAAAGGAAGTTAAATAGTGTCCGAAATTTTAGTTTATTTTATCTGTTACCAGCTTTAACAGAAAAATTTCCTTTTTAAAAATAAAGATCCCCCTAACCACATTTATTCAGCCTTCTAATAAACACACAATATTACTATCTCAATCTACAATAACTTAATAAAGAAGAGAATTGAGGAATCAGGCATATCTAACTGCAGAGCAGACAATTGCCTTTACTGTTGCTTTACCTTTTTTTCCTGTAATGAATATTCCTGAAAACAACTGTGGCTTCTGCAGAGGGAAATATTGTGTCATTTGGGAGTGGCAGGGAAAAGCAGCTAGGCAGCAAAGCCCCATCAGTTATGGTGATGAGATTGTCCAATAAAGCAGTTAAAAAGCACCACTGACAATAAATTGCTTGGAGCAAGATACAAATGGCCAAACCCTGGTTTAGAGGCAAGACAAATCATCATTGGCAGAGCACAAAACAGGGCTCACTTCTAACAGCTCCAGGAGCTCTGCACTAAATAGAAGATTTCCCCGGAGCAGGATTTGTTTTGAAGGGCTTTTTAAAGGTTGACAAATGTAACTTTATTATCTCTTTCTTCAGTTGAACAAAACGTCTCCTGGAAGAACATGGCTTTGTGTTTATATTATGCAGAGCAGAAATAAGTTATTCACTGCAGTTAAGCATAGATTAGAAATCAGACAATTGTTTGATGTGTCCTGTCATTGCCATCAGAGTCCTGCTGGCAACAGTCTAAGCCTGGATTTTTGAATTAGTTGTAACCTGATGGGAGACTGTGGGCTATCTTTTCCAAATGTGACGGAAATGTGGAGGGTGCTGGGCAGCATCAAAGCTGTTTCTGGAGGTCTGTGCCTCCTGGACTCCTGTAGTTTCTCCTGTGCCATGTTCTGTAAGTTCTCCCTGTACCTTGTGTGCAGGCAGGATATTGGGCTGTGTCAGGAGGAGCCCAGCAAGCAGATCCAGGGAAGGTAGTATTGCCCATTATATGCCATTCCTGACAACCTGGAATCTGCATCCATGCTCCAGACTGAAATAGGGATGTTCAGATGAGATCTAAAGGAAAAAATATCACTGTGCAGCCAATTAAGGCTGTAACAGTGGTCCAGAGGAGCTGTGTAATCTATATACCTGGAATTTTTTCAAGGACCAACTGGAAAAAAAGCCTGAGCAACCTGGTGTGCACTGTCTGACCCTGGCTGGAGTAGCAAGTTGGATGAGATGAGTCCCACAGTTCCTTCAGCCTGTGTGGTTCTGTGATTGAGTTTATAATAATCCTGAGGGGGTAACATCACTCATTCCCTAGGCAGTTCCAGTGCAATGGGTACAGCTTTTGCCACTGGCTGAGCATCAGCTGGTAAAACCCCAGGCCTGAACAACTCTGCAGTGTTGGGCTTGCAAAGACAACAGCCTCTAATTAATGAGCAGAAAGGGGCCAGGTTTTGACACTTGGTTTCCACTGGGATTCAGGATCTACCATTTAGGATGAGAAGCTTGATAAATTGTTGCTCTCCTCTTTGTGGGGGATACTGAGCTGTTCGGCTTGGTAGTGAATTCTGACTTTTCCAACTTTAATGATTCTGGGGAAATGTTGAGTCACAGGCTTAATGCCATGCTGAGGTCCTATATTCTTATATCAGAAGCTTTTCAGCATGAAATTAGTTATCCATTTTCCAAATTAAGAACAAGGGTAGTTTTTAGCAAGCCAAATATCCCTTATCTTTAGGGATATTTTACTTGCCTAAAGCATCTGTTGGGCCACCCTGCAGGATACTGGGGACTCTGTTCTGGGTGGCTCAGTAATTTTGGCTAGCCGGTTTGCTGATCTCACCTGTCACTGGCAGCATGACTATGACATTTTCCCTTACTAAGCAAAGATTGCCACTGATAAAAAGGTTATTAAATATATATTAGGGAAAGGAGAACTAATCTCCAGCCTTTTTGAGACATTCCTGAGTGACAAAAGAAGATACTAATTCCCTGGGATAGCAGAGGTATGAGTCACGCTTTAGAGAGTAAGCCAGCAGTGCATATCCTCTGAAGAATTCATGCAGCTCTTCCAGGCTGCACAGTTCATCGTTATGAACTTGATACACATGTGAAGTAGAGCATTGGTAAATATCTTTTGTTGTCACACCCAGGCCATTAACCAGGCTGGAGCTGGACCCTACAGCGAGCTGGTGACCTGCAGAATCCCCGCTTCCGTGCCTGATGCCGTCTCCACTCTGTGCGTGCTGGAGGACGAGCACGTGGGTGCCTGCCAGCCCTCACCCTCTGTGTGCCTTGTACTGAGCTGGGAAGAGCCCAGCAATAATGGGGCTGAGATCACATCCTACAACATCGACCTGGGAGATGTCAGCATCCCCGTGGGGAACGTGACGAGTCACGTCATCGAGGGTTTGCTGCCCGAGACCTCGTACCGGTGAGTTGGGACAGGGCACGGAGATCACACAGCTCAGCTGCACACAGGAAATGCTCCTGGCGTGGAGAGTGGCTTAAAATGCAAACCAACAACCCAAACGACCAGCCTAGGAGCACAGGAACCTGCTGCCATCCCTTGATGGAATGGATTGTGGTGGTTCGTGTTCAAATATTGTTTCCTCCCGCCTTTTTTCCACTTTTCTGCTCTCCTTGCATTTTCTCTGACCTCTCGTCCTTTTTGAGTTGCTCTGCTAAGGTAAAGTTACACTGGTAATAATAAATCTAAAAATAAATAATTTTTTAAAATAAGAAATACTTAAAATTAGTGTTACATCTTATTTTTTTTAGTGACTTAGAAGTACTTTTCCAAGGGATTAAATTATTAAGTTATTGATCCCTGAGCAGAGTTAGAAATTTTCACACAATGAACTTTTATTTGTGTAGCCACAGCTATTTTTTGTCTCCGATATATGGAGATGAATGGAAAAAAATGATCTGAATTTCAAACCAATTTATATTGCTTCAGAGTCTAAATTGCTAAGTGGCATTGCCAAAATTTTATTAGTTTAATGTTCAGGCTTATATGTTTTCTCCCTAATTGCTCATTAAGAAAGAAAAATGGTTCCATGCAGGCAATGAGCAGCAATACGACAGAATATGTGGCAAAGAAATTCTATTTTAAGTACTGTTCTAATAAAGACTGAAATTTGATCACAGAGTTGTAAAATTAGATATGTCACAGACTTTCTGTAACATTTTTCTTTGCTTTTTATTTTGTATTCAAGGTCATAATCCTACAGGTCTTGTAAATGATAAGTTCATAATTCAAATTTTATCCTGCACCCAAGAAAAGAGAACTTGTTGTAGCAAGGATACAAATACACACACCAGAAGTTATTTAAAGTGAGGAGCACACATTGCTTGCTCACAGATCATTCATGTAAAGTTGAAGAGTTTTTCTGTGGATTGGTCTCCCAGCTGTGGAAATGCATCATCTTTGGGCAGTCTCATATTCCCTGGTTTCTCCTCAAATGTTTGTTCAGCCAAGACCCAAAAAAGCTGAAAAGGGAACTTTGAGCAACTCACTCAAGACAGAATGTGCCATTTAAATTCTTCACCAAAGTCTTACTTCAGTCTCTTTTTTTAGCTGGTTCTTGATTGTCTACGGCCTCCTTAAGGGAAATGTCTTTTTCAAGGCTTAGAAATGGAGATTGGAATGATTTTTTTTGCATTCTTATTTCATTATTTTGTGAAAAGCACCATATTAAATCATGTAGTTTTAGTCAAGGATTCATCCTGTCTCTGGTGCAGATGAAACAGCCAAAGCCACAAGCATTAACTGTTCTAAATATTGTTGTAAGACTAAGTTCCTACCAAAAAAACCCCACTTGAAGAGCACAGACCAGTGGATGGCTGATCAGAAGTAATAATGTAGGAAAGCTCTTCTGTTGAATAAAATCAGAGAAAGAAACCCCAAATGTTACATCTCATTCCTGTAAGGGAGGACAAGTGACTGCAGTTGGACTGCAAATGTACCTCATCAATAGTTTGAAGTACTATTTTGCTAAAAATAGAAAATAGAAATAGTATTATTTTGCTAAAAAATTGATTTGTCAGAGTGTTTTGATCCTTAACTTTTTCACTGATATTTCTTCCTCAAGCATATCTTGACACCTGTCTTTGATCAGGGAATATCTGCCCTGAGAAACAAATCCTCAAGGAACAGGATTATCAGGCTGTGTGCCAAACATTGGTGCATTTTCTGCCCTCCCTGGATGAATCAGAAGAATGTTTCAGAACATCACTGATCTCATTCTCTACATTTCTCCACTGATGAGTCTTCTTTTCATGTCAGTTTTGTTTAACACAGCTTACTCTTCTCCCTCTCAAGTGTTTATTCCCTGATGTGTTTAAAAACAGTGAACATATTTTTCCTAGACTAAACAAGCCAAGTACTACTGGGTTTGTGGCTCTGAACTCCCTTGCCAAAGTTTCAGCAGAATTTGTAGTAAATCAGCAAAGGGTTTATATGTTTCAGTTGAGTTGGGATTCCACTGTCAATGTTTTTGGCTGTGGGAAACCAAAATGGAAAGCAAGTCTTGGTTATTATGAATCCAGCAAGTCCAAAATTGGAAATTTAAATTTTTTTGGGGTGGGGGTGATTGTGAAAGCCTGTCCATGTGGGTCCACCCTGTTGGGGCTGTTAGCTTGGGTCTGGCATTGCTTTGCTTCCAGCTTCTCTGTGGGAATGGCCATAACAGGAGCAGCCCAAGAGCACACGGAGAAACTCCAGCCTCTCTGCAGAGATGGGCTCCAAGCTGACAAGTTGGATGCTTTGTGGCTTAGCAGCAAATCCAACCAGTGAAGGATTTACATCCCAAAATGCATTTAAGGCAGGAGGAACTGGAAGATGCCTCTGTCACCCTGCGAGTGGCCACTGCAGGGCTGAGTCAAGAGGATTGCAGCTCAGGCACAGCCCAGCTCTGCTGCTGCAGAAAGCAGATGCCTCCCCACAGCACTGTGTAAACATCCTGGCTGGTGAGCAGCTGCAGAACTATGTCTGAGGTCTGCAGTCTCTCTTCTTTATTGACATAGCCATGAAGCTCTGGAAACTCAGATTATAGGGTAATATACTTGGCCTGGTTTTCTGTGAACTGATGTAACTAGGAGTGAGTTAATAAATATTCCACAATAAATAAGTATTCAACAGTCACAGAAACACCAATTTTCTATTACTCTCTGTTCCCAAGCTTCACTTAACACATTCCATAGATAATTGTGTTCTGCTGTTGAGATACTTCACTGCAAAACAACTTTCAATTTTTAAGAGTGCTTCTTCTCCTCTGACATTACACAGTGTACAGAAATATATAGTAGCATTATGAAATTTTAATAGCAACACTTAATTTGGTTTAGGAATAAAAATTCTATGAATATTTTGGATTTTTAAATCCGTATCAAGTAAAAGATCATCCAAGATGGAGAGAAAAATTCACGTGGATGCTCAAATTAGCAAAGTTTAAGCAGGCTATAAAACAAAATATATTTCAGACTGTAAAGCTAAGTGTTCCTCCAGGATCCTTGAGTGGGGATTTGTGGGGCAGTGTGTGATGGCTGTTTATCATGTCCAGGCTGCTGCTGATGGTGGAGGATGCTGCTTCCCCTCCCATTTGGAAGTCCATGGCATTTTAACTCCCACAGGTTTCTACAAGCACATGTATTGCAACTGGTGACATTCCTCTTGTGGGAATGAGGGAATCAATATGTTCTCATGTCAGACTCTAAAATTAATTCAAAAGTTGATTTTCCAGTTTGTTGGAATACTGTACGAAGGATTTTGTGACCAATCTGAAAATAGCATCCTGTTTAGTGTGTCTATTTCCCTGGGTCAAGAATCTTTTAAGAGAGAATGGTCTGTTAAAGATCATTTTGTGGTTTCTAAATTGGCCTAGTCTGATTGAGGTTTTTTCTTCCTGAATGTTTAAAGGTTGTAGTGGGAAAACATGAGAATGAATACAAATATTATTGGTCCAGGGTCTGCAGAATTAGGCACTATTCTTAAATACAGTCTTTACATTTTCAAAAAACTTGTAAAATCGTGATTGTCAGATTGTTAAGCCATCTTTCTTTCCAAGAGGATGTTTGGGGTATTTTCACTTAAAAAGCATTCGTGGAAAAGTTGAAAGGAATTCAGGAAGTGCTTTTACTGCAAATATTTCTACTTGTCTGTACTTTTACATGAAAATGAAGAGTTGATTTTTGCCAGTACTAGTTCTGTAAACACTAATTGGTTTCCACTTAGTTTTGGATGTTCTCTTGCCCATGCTGGCTGTGCCACCCAACTGGAAAAGCTCAGTCACAGGCTGAGGTAGGGACACTGAAAAGCACCTGAGCTGGAGCAGAGATGGTGCAGTACAAGGTGCTCTCCCCCCTTCTCCACATGGTCCTTTCTCCCTTTTCTCTTTCCCTTCTTCCTTCTCCCCTTCCCTTTGGACTTCCCATGGCCTGATACCCAATGAGCAGACACTGTGTGACACCTGGGTTTGGGTTGCACTGCCATGTCCACAGGAAACACAGAATTAGTTGGTTTTGTGTGTCTGGTGAAGCTCAGGCCATGGGAACCATGGTGGGAATTTACAGATCTTTATGGTGGTGCAATCAGCACAAAAGAGTGACCACATCAGCCGTGCTAGAGTCGAATAAATCAATTCCTGCTTTCCCAGTGTCATCATTCATTTGTAAAGATGCCTGTCTCTATTTTAAGGCTCAAGAGTTTCCATCAGTCTCACTGTGCTCCAGAGTCAGAAGGGGAGTGTGTGTGTGCATATTTGTCTGTGTCAGAAGGGGGGAGCAAGAACTCTGTGCAGCAGAGGAAAGCAGGGAAAAATAAAAATGAATGAAGAGACACATTTTTGCCTTGTGCAAATACCTGGCCTGTATAGCCCTAAAAAGTGTGGTATTGGAGAGAGATTAATTTCACTGCTTGTTTTCAGGTGTGAAAGCTGCCAGTTGAAAACTCGTTGAAGTTGCAGTGCTTGAGGAGAGGAGAAGCTTTGTTGTTACTGGGACTTTAAGTAATACCAAACAAAACGATATATACTCTAGAGCATGCTGCTGTAATCAATCTACAAAAGCAGTAGTAATTTGGTAATATAGCTGTTACTGTGTATGTGCACATGCTAATGGATATCTTGCTAGAATCCAGTCAAAATATGGGCAGGCTTTGTTATTTTAATTGGAAATACCATTAAATATTGATGTAATGATTTTTCAATCTAAAGCAAACCAGTAACACAATACGAAGTAAGATCAATGCTTATATTAACTACACTTCTTCAGATACTAGAAAAGCCTTTTGCTCTTTCTATCTGAATGCTTGCAAGCAGCAGTTGAAGAGGAGGCACACTGGATCTTTGTGCCATCCACCCTTAGGGAGGAAGAGGAGTGTTATAAGGTGGTCAGGATGCATTTCCTGAAGCCAGAAGGAAGGTTAAAGGGAAAATGCAGCTCCACACTCAGCAATACATTACCCCTGTTAATGGCTGGGTCAATAAACAAAGTTTTAAGCACACATTTGCATATGACTGTATACACACTCCATTCTCAGTGTGCAGTGGCTTTACCTGACTAATCAATGATCAGACTTCATTATTTTGTAGTATGTTCATTAAGAATGTAACCTGTATGTTCTTGTAAAGCAGAAAATACAGCTTTGCAGTTTTTTTCAGTGGGGAGTACTCTCTGGAGAGCTTTTTTCCCTGTCCCTTTAACACATTCTTTTCCTGATGATAGAGCTGAAAGTTTGCTGTTCGAAGCAAAGTAATTTTTCATACATTGTTTGTATGAACTGGGATAACTTTATGTTCTTCAGTCAAAATAAGTAGCTTTGCCAGGCAAAGACAGTTCTTGTAAAGGCTCTTTACCCATGAGAAAATACAAGGCTGCTGTGCCCAGGATTTCCAAAGTAAATGGCATCTCTCCAGCCACCTAAACTAGGATGAACTATCTTAAACCTAATTGGTTTTCTCCATCCTGATTTTTCTTATTTAGTCTTTGATTTAACAAACTTTTGAAACTTTTCAGGCTCATCTGTACCTATATTTCTGTTTACACTGTCCTCAAAACTATTTGGAAATGTAAATTACCCACTTTTATATGGTGCTGTTGATGTTACCATAGTCAGACTGCTACTCCTCATTCACCTCAGTGTTAAACTAAGGTGCAGAGAGGTAAGAGAAGATTAACAAAGTAGAAAGCACAAGTCATTATCTTAAGAAAGAAATAGAATTTAGAAGACTGGCTCAGTCTTAAGAACATTCGTAAATTCAAGCTGCTGTGAAGCTTGACCACCAGGCAGGTGGTCTGCTTTTCTTCTTGCTGTCCTCAAATGGCTCAGGGACTTTTGTGCATCTTGTGAGAGTGACTTGGTTCACTGGCAGTTAACATTTCTGCATTTTGTGGCAGAGTGTAGGAGGATTTAAACCTTCTCCATTAGTTCCTCTCAGCAGAGTTTCCTGTGCTTAAATGGTGTGCTTTGTGAGACACTGAGAGAACACTGCTCTGGGTCTTCAGGGTGTTTGCCAGCATGGGGATGGGTTTCATGTCAGTGACACCAGTGCTTTCCCTGAATGATTTCACTTCAGTTAGTCCATGATCTTTGTTAGACAACCAGAACACACTTTTGCTTTTTACTTACTCATGGTTGGGCACTTCACGTTTTCCAGGCTCTGCTTGTCCTGTGCTGCAGCCCCTTGTCCCTGTGGCTGAAGGGGCTGTCACCAGCTCCTGAGACCCAAACCTTCCCTTCTGCCTTGCTGCATTTCTGACATCTTCACTGCACCTCTTACAGTTGAAGCAGGATGATCCTTGTTGTGCCAACAGAACCTTCCAGTTTGCCACAAAAAGCCCTGGGAGCTGGTGTGGGGCACTGTGGCAGGGATGGAGCAGTCAGCCCCAGAAGGCTCCCTTGGGATGTGTTCATACCAAGAACCTTGTGAAAACACTTCATTTAACATTCATCTTTTTGCTGTTGGTTTTAGGATCAGGATCCAGGCTGTCAATGAAATTGGAGCTGGACCCTTTAGCCACTTTATTAAAGCAAAAACCAGGCCATTGCCACCCTTACCTCCACGGCTGGAGTGTGCTGCAGCAGGGCCTCAGAGCCTGAAGCTCAAGTGGGGAGACAGCAGCTCCAAGCTTCACTCTGCTGATGACATGGTCTATATCTTGCAGATAGAGGACAGAAATAAAAGGTAAGAGAGATGAGTTTTTTTTCCTTGTGCTAATGAAAACGAATTCTGGTTCATCATAATGCAGCTGTGGGTGAAAGAAAAACTGTTTTCCTGGTTGCTTCGTGCCTACCAATATGTACAAAATGCTGTTTTAATAAGCATTCTGTGCCTGTAGTCTGAGGAGGTTATGCAGCAAAGCTCTAAGTGATACAGAATCATGGAACCATTAATGTTGGAAAAAACCTGTAAATTGTTGAGTCCAACCATTAACCTAACACTGCCAGGTCTAACAGAAATCAGTCCTGTACTGGTGAAATTTCAGCAAAACTCTCACCTCTCTGCCAGTAAATTTAAAATCAAGTTTCATGGCCACAGTGCTTTACCTTTTGGAATATATGAAACAGATAGTGCACCCAGCTTGCTGTGTGTATTAATAAAGCCAAGGGTCAGAAATCAGAGGTCTAGGTAAGGTGAAATTGAGCAGAACAGTGGTTTTTGGGCAACATGGTGATCTTGATTTTATAGCTGTAATGTTTTACAACATTAGAATATACGAGCTTGGCATCAGCTTGGTAGCTCCACAATAACTTTGAAATAAAATGTTCAAGAAACAAAAAAATCTGTCTTTAAATTAAAAAGTCACTGCTAAGCAAAAACTATCTTCCCATGTGACATTTGTATAGGAAGATTTGCTAATGTAGCTCCAAAGTAGTGGTGAGATATATTCAATTTAAAAAGGGAAGGAAAGAAAGACAATATGCAAATAATGTCTAACAGTCTGAGCTCTTCAATGAATAAATATCATAGATGCTTCATAATTTACGAAGAAACACTCTCAACTACTTCAATTAGCTCACATAAGTGACTTATCTAGTATATAATCCTTAGAGACCTTCAGCACCGATCATAATTTGCTGTAAATTAGCACAATGACTTTAATTTAAATAGAGCTATGCTGAGTTTATGCCAGCTAAAGATCTGGCCCAAAAGCTCTAATTTTAAGTAATAAACCCACCATGAATAATGCCTTAATGCCTCCCAGTATCTCAACTGTACTGATGCAGAGAGGGTACACACTCCCCTGTATTAATCCTGAGAGGTGTCCAATGAATATAAGTACCCATTTGAAAGTCTGACTGGTAAAAACAGTTTCCTCAGAGTGCAGTGATGCTTGGCAGGAGCCCATCACCTGCAGCACCCTGGGGTTCAGTCAGCTCTAAAGACACATCCAGCAGGCTGCTTTGCTTTGCTTTCATGGGGCACTGGAGGTAGGGTGGTGAGGAACTGTAAATTGTTTTTAACCTGGCTTTACACTGGGGAAAATAGTAAGTTTCCTTGTAAGAATAAAATGCTACCTCGCAGCAGGCAAGGAAGGGATTTTTCTCCTTTGCTTTGGCACAAAGCTTTAGCATGATCCTTTGCTTTTGCTCAAGCTTTTCCCACTGCAAATGGTCTCTTATGAGCTTTTAATTGGGAGCCATTTGAACTTGATACTCTGCTGGATCTTCTTAGCTGTGAATTTGATTTAGAGTCCCCATGAGCTCGCAGAGATGCAAAGAAGCTGCTTCTCTTCCTCGTGCTGCCTCCCCCTGCTTGAACTGAGCCATTCCATGCAATGGCTCCCTTTGGTGATTGCGTTTGGAGCAATTAGCCCAGATAATTCCTGAATGAACCAGAGCTGGGGCTGGTGAGTCCTCCACAGCAGAGGAGTGGGATGTGTGCACTGCTGTATTTGAGAGCAGCTGGAGCTAGCAGGTCCTGGCAGTAAGATCTGTTTATTTGTTCCCTGTCTGGCAGTGTCTTTTTGCTTTCCATTGTGTGCATTGATCACAGTAAGAGAGATGCCCCTGCAAGGTACAGTTCTGTCATCCCTGATGAGCAGGGAAGGGCAGCCCATGCAGGAGCAGCAGGGGGTTACAGAGGTAGGAATCCTCTCTGAGATCATTCCCATTAAATAAACCTTCTTGGGACTGAGGGGTTGCTCACCCCTGTGTGTGCTTGTGGAAAATACTGGAATACAGCTCTTTGAGCATCACTGGCCTCTTCAATTGCACAGTAAACTGTGCTCATGTGAGGGAGCAATTGCATAGAATATTTTAGCTGGATGGGACCTGCAGTCATGCAGGGTGACTGCCTGGCCAGTTCAGTGCTGGCCAAGTTAAAGGATGTAGTTAAGGGCATTGTCCAAATGCCTCTGAATCACTGACAGGCCTGGGACTGACCACCCCTCTAGGAAACCAGTCTCTGGTGAAAAAATGACACAGAATAAATTATCTAAAAGGATGTTTTGGAGTACTTTATGGTTTGAAAGAGTTGTAGGAAGGTGCCGTGGTGTCCCCTCTGCTGGGAGAAGAGATGGTACTTGATTCAGGGAAAGAGGCTGTGGTTTAAAACATGAAAAGTGACCTCTGTCCTATCCCTGGTCTTTCAGAGAACATTGTTACTGTATTCCCTGAGACACCTGAAATTGAGAGACAGCTCAATTATTTAAATCCTTCAAGTCAGTATTACAGTTGTCCCTTCTTTGGTTTAAAATAGATGTTACCTTTAAAAGGCTGTGGAAGCATTTTCACAAGCAGAAATATGAAGATGAGTGAGTTCTTTTAAGGAAATAATCAGTAGGTCCCATCCTGACCCAATAGCTTTAATGGCCTTTTGGTAAAGACTCAACTCTGGTTTTATGCAATGCTAGTCAGCCAGTGCTCTCCAGTGTGTCCTGGTCATTAAGGATTGTTTTCAACTTTTCCTTTCTGTAATGAGGTGTAACAGGCCAGTTGTTGGAGACCAAATGTTTCATTGATTTCAAGACCTGTGAAGCAAAATACTTGGAAATCTTCTGGCACTGATTAGCGTAAGGGCCTGAAGAGGTGTGCACATCAGAGATGTACCTGCGTTAGCTCCCATTAGCTCTTCGGGGTGTGACATTTAGGAAGATGAAATTAGCATCACTTGTCCTTTCAATTATGGGCAGCACTGAGTGGAAATGAAGAAAAATCTGTTTCTGGAAAGCTCGGTACATAGAAACGTTAGTTGAGAGTAAGTGACCTTTATGTAAGGAGGCCTATGAAATTCCTTTCTTTTTTTAAATAAACTATCACTTGTGACTTCATTTTCTAATTGTGGTAATGTCAAGAAATTTATGTTAATTAAATTGCACTACTTTCCAGAATACTATGGATTTTTTCCTCTGTGGAAAAACGAACCTAATTAATGGGTTTTATTTTTTCCTGCTGTACTGGTAATTAATCTTTAGTTGTTCCCGCAACTAATTACACCTCTTAGTGTCTTAAAATGTTCACAATACCCAGTCTGAAAGGGAGAATTAGCAAGTAAATTAGTAGTGGGTCATTTATCAGTTGCTTGTGTTTATTTTGGATGACTGTATGTTGCAGTTGAGGTAAATTGTGTGCCTTTTATGTGTGTACAGAATCACAATCAATATATACACATGTAATTACATTTTAAGGGGGAGTCATTGGCAAGGTTGATTAAGAAACACCCGAAGCATATTCTTTAAAAATATAATGTAAGGATCACTGATAATTGTCCCACACTTCTGTTGTCTTCAGCTGGTGGTAGCAGGGAATGGTGGAACATTGAGCCTTAACATGGGGTGTTTGCTTTAACTTGAAGGAAGAATGGAAACACAGAGGGATGAGCTGCTGAATGTACTGTCCTTGCCTGATGACTTTTGCATAATCATCCCCTGGTTACTGCAAGTTTCAAGCAGTCTCATTAAAAAATTGTTTACACTCTTGATTTGATCAAGATAATTTACACCCATTTTAACATCAATTACTGTTATGTATCAGTCCTACTGACTTGTGAAATTCTATTAAAATACAAAATCAGATAAGTTAACGTATCCTTGCAAAAACCTGCAGGAAAAAATCATTTTCATATTGGCTAGAACAGTGATAAGAGGAAATTAAGCATGAGCACCAAGACAGATGGCACGCTACAGTTTCCACTGCAAGCCTGGCTAGATAGAAAGTTAATGTTCAGGAAAGCTTTCAAGCTAACCTGTGTTCATATTGCTGCGTTGTGTAGGTGGGTATTGCTATTAATAATAGTGATATTTATATTAGCAGCATTCTGATTGGATACTGGGGGGTTTGCAAATGAAAAAGAAGAGGGAGAACTGTTCCCAGGTGTAAGAGAGTTAACTTGTTCATGCATTTCATCTTTCTTCCTGGAAGCAGGAGTAAACCAGCATTTGTAGTAGGTGTGAGTTAACTGTATGTGTGTCATTATTTGAGACAAAGTGAAGCCTGAGAAAACCATCTTAAATGTGTGAGATGAGGTGTTTCAGCTGTTAGGAAACTGGCAAGACACAAGAGTAAGATGCTACTCCATAAGTGTATTCAAAAAATCCCTGCTTTGGTAAGAAATAAAATTTTCTCCTTTATTTAGATCTGTGCACATCTGCAGGTACTTCAGACTTCATGGGTGACTGAATATTCCACACAGCAGATCATAAATAAGACCCAAGATTGTCACTGTAATAACAATTATTTTCTGCACATCTCTAACAACCTTACAAGAAAAATAATGCCTTGATTAGAGTAATGACCCTAATAATTAATCTCTAAGTGTAATGGAGGCTCAGCTTAGTGCAGCAAGATCACTTTGGCCAGTTTTCCAAGGGCACATTTTGAGGTTCCAGCTTCACTTTGCTGATGTTGGTGAAGCAGAGGCTGAGCTTGGCTCCCTTCTCCAGCTCTGCCCAGGTTCCTGGGGCTGTCACAGCAGCAGCTTGGGCAGGATGTGCTCAGTGAGCATCATTGGAAGGCCCATAAACACTGATAGTTGCTGGCACACTGGGAAAGTGGCTCTAATGCTGCACAGGGAAGATAAGCACGTGTAGGGCTGTAAGAATATTAGTTTGCTGCTCTGGACTGTGTTTGTTCTCTTCTGGTTTTAGCTGTTAGTTCACTCTTATTTATATCTTCTCTTGCTTACAAGGTGTTGTAGCTGCCTCATAATCTACTTCTTCCTGAGTGTATAATTTCAAGAGGCCATTGGGTTCTCCCCAATTTCTCCCACATCTTCCATTCAAATGCTGTTAATTCCCATTTAAGCTGTGCTTAGTATTACCCTCCCTGCCCTCTGTGCATCCCACCTGTTTGGTCCTACACCTCATTTTAGGACTGGAAGCCAGAGATGGGAGAGGTTGTGGGGAGCACAAAACTCCTTTGGAGAATTCTTGTTATATGTTTAGTTTCCCTCAGCACCTGCCTGGAAAAGGAGATCCCAAAGAATGGCTTGGAAAAGTGCCCCAAAGCTGAAAAGATTGACTCACCCTGATATTGGTTATAGGAACGGGGATGTATGTGGGATGAGAGATGCTGCAGATGTGAAACTTTTTTCTTTGAGTAGAATGTTTCAAAATACATCAGAAATGAAAAAATTTGTGTGTTGACTTTACTCCTCCGTCTCTGAATTAGATGAATTTATTTTGAAGCTTTGCTTTCCATGTTGCCACCCACAGTACAGGGAGCTGCTGGTGGAGAGGGAAAATCTCATAAATCAGTGAGTGTTTGATAATGTTCTGCAACCAAATTAGAGGAGCAGTCTAAGAAAGTAGGTGGGGGCAGTAAATGTATAGATAACATGATGTAGCACTGATAATATTAAAAGAGCTGTTGGTTTGTGAAATTCTTGTACTTCAGTTCCTAATTGGGCAGTTGCCTTTGTGTGCTGATGTGAAGCCTCAGGTCATCAGGTCAGACTGGTGCTGTATTAATAATTGCTCTCCAGCCAAAATCCTGACATCTGACCACATATTTTGAGAGGCAGCAACAGAATCATTCAGGTGGCTCCTTCAGCCTTTGTGCCTCCCCCCAAGGTTGCCATTTTACTTAGTGCTGTACTGTAGAATTTCTTTCAAATTAGATTCTTGTAAGAACCAACAGGTTACCAAAATACAAACACAACCTGAAAGTTTAACCTGCTGCTCAAAATGTGCTGGGAATTAATGAGCAGAGGTAGAGCAAGTACATTCATATTCTTCTGCTCAACTGGAAGTGGCTGAAGTGGAGGAAACAAAATATCTGCAGCATGCAAAATAGTTCCAAGAAGATCTTCACTAGGAATAAAAGGGTATTGACGGAAAACTAACAGCAGTGGTGTCTCCCTAACAATTGCTGTAGGACATGATGTTCTCTCTCCTCTGATGTGTGCAGGTAAATGAATAATCTGTGACTGGTGTGAGAATGTCTGGGAAGGGAGAACTGGGATGACTCCATGAGAGATGAGGGAGAAGTAGCCTCTGGGGAGTGTCACCATCCCTGGCGAAAGTTGCTTTCTTTTTGGTATCTGCTGTTAATTTAGCGGAGAGGAGAGACAGCACTGCAGTGGAGATGGGAAGTGGATGGGAGTATTGGTATTAACTGAAGTGGGAATATTAGTCCAGTTCCCAAATGACAGAAGGAGCTCAAATGTTTTTCCAGATCACTTCCTCAGTGTTAGGAGGTGTTAGTGACCTTACTCATACCCAAAAGGTGAAAATGTCATTTGAGTCATTGGTACTGGCCATATGAATGACTGGAAATGTACCTTAAGCCCAACCTGGAGTGAGGGTGTGCTTGTCTTTTAGCTGGGAAGATAAATTTATCCTCCCTTGCTCACCTAACTCCGGAAATGATTGCAAAGAGGTCATTAGTCTAAAATAGGCATTGGATCTTTTTTGCTCTCTGTTGCCCTTGGATCAGGGTCAGAGACAAATCTCTGCAGTCCTGTGAGTACTGCAGTGGTTTCTGAGCCAGCTGCAAGAAGTGCAGAGGAAGAGCATCTTGTCTCTTAAATGCTGTCCCGAGTGTGTGTTCTTTGCTCATCACAAGAAATCTCAAGAAATTTTATTCCATGAGCACGGGTTTGTGTCAGTCTTTTGAAACGTGCTGTGGCTGCTTACATGAGCCTCAGAAATCTGGGATAGCAGGGAGTTCTTAAACTGGGGAAGCATAAGGTTAAGAAAACAATTCTTTTGGAAGTTGGCTCTAAACTCTACTCTTAAAAACTTGTGGGCACAGATCTTTAGTCTCCTATCAAGGTGTGGGTCTCACTAAAACTCAGTGGGGGTAGTAAGTCACATTAGTCCTCAGAGTACATTTCCAGCAATTTGAATTACCTGAATATTTCCTTTTATTACAGATGATTCCTGATCTGTTTGTACTTACGTGGATTGCAATCATAACGTAATACAAATTGATTTTCCTCTCTGAGAGCTAATGACAGACCCAGTTTCTTTGAAATGCTCAAATTGGTTGTACTCTGTATCTCAGGCAAAGCCAAAGCATAAAGCTAGCACCTAGATAGGGAGATCAAAGAAAAATATCTCCTGGCTTCCTGCTGATTTAAAACCTTCTGAAATGGTTAAGATACTTGAATAAGGGCACTAAATAATCAAAAAATAGTATGTGATCCTACGCAGCAAATTTTCTGTTCTCCAAGGCCAGGACTATTGCGTGCAAGGCGTTGTTCCCTGCTGGAGGCCGAGTGGATGGATGCACAGTCTGGGTGCTTCCTCTTTATTTGCTTTCATCCCCACTGTGCTCAGCTGCTGGGGGTCAGAGGCTTAGCTAGAAATTGCTGGCTGACATACAACTGTTAGTGAAAAAGCATATATGTGAGCAGAGCGATAGAAAATAGGAGTCAGATTTTTTTTAAATGACATTGATTTTGTTCAGTATTACACTGTTGGACAAGTTTGTGTGTGCTCTTGTTTAGTCTTGTCAATGGAAGTGTTCTGGAAGATGACACAGATGACTGCAAGACATGGTCTTTGTGTCTTAGTGTGCAAATGAAGTCCAAATCTATTAAAGAGTCAACATATTAATTGTGTTTTCGTCATACATGTAAACCAGCAGCACACGTGGTGTATTGTATGTAGGAGGACACAGGCTGAATCCATTGATTCCATGGCAGTGGGGAGCCCACTTGCAGATGTTCTTCCTGATAGTTCATGCAGTCATTTTGCAAGGTAATGGTAGTTTCAAGAGACAATAAACTTCTGCTTTCCCTGACCTCCTCATCATCATCAGAGTGTTATTAATGTGACATTTTTATGTGTGCATTTAACAGCCCTGCAGGGCACGTGGTGCCAGTTTTCTTGAGATGGATACTTGAAGCTGCTGAGTGCAATAGCCACAAAGGTCAGTGCCACTGCAGTGTAACTGCATACTCTCACTTTTATTGTTTCAGGTTTATCCCAATTTATAGGGGACCAAGTCACACGTACAAGATACAGAGGCTGACGGAATCCACCTGTTACTCGTTCAGAATACAGGCTGTCAATGATGCTGGGGAGGGACCTTTCTCAGAAATCTGTACCTTCTGCACAACTAAGTCAGTCCCACCTGCAATCAAAGGTATGTAGGAGGCTTTTTTACGTGTAACAAGTAAATATTTATGTAATTGGTTAAGTATGGGGGCAGGTTGTAAGGGTTACCATAAGTGTGTAATAACACACGTGAGGAACCAGTTTGTGCTGACTGTAGGTTTCTCTTCAGTTGTGAAGTTACTCGATGGTGGGAAGCTAAATTACCACCCCAAAAAATCACACCAGCAACATAAAGGTCATGTCAGCTACCACTGTAATAAAAAACTGTTAAAATGCTGCTGCTATCAATAATGTTTTCCATGGGATTGCTCTAGATGGCCACAGCATTTATACAAGGGATCTAACAGCTGTAGTGTGCATGTGTACTTACCAACTTAAGCTTTAGTAAAGTTTAGTGTCTTTTGTTGTGATTGTGATGCCTGATGTAGACCTTAAGGGTTTATTTTTCCTTTAATCTATAAAATTAATTATGATATTTCACATATAGAGCATTAGACTTAGATCTCAGCATGTGTTCCTCTAGGAGAACTAAAGGCCTAATTAAATGAAGTTTTATAAAGAAATGTCTGTGTGTAAATTTTGTCCTAAGTAATTATGCTCCTGAGGAGGAGGAAGGAAGGAAGGAGCAAAAGTAAAAACCACAGTGAAAGATGTTTCATTATAAAACTTCATGTAATTAGGCCTTTTGTTCTAGGCCTAATTAGTCCTTCTTTGGCCTGTTACAAAGGCAGTGGGTTTGCTCTATGGGCTGTCAGGTCAACTGAGCTGAAATCAAACACATCTTTTCTCCTGGGTGCTAAAGTCTTCCTGTCAAGCCCTGTGATTTTCTGAGAGAAACACCTGCCAGTTTGTCAGAGAGGTTTTGTTTGCTTGTCTGTATTTAAAATCTGGCTTTGGTGATTTTGACACCCTTTCTAACCAAATATTTAGAGAGGGGAGAACACTGCTGGGGGGTGCCTCTCCCTGCTAGATCAGCTGCTCTGAGCCACCCCCAGGGAGAAAAACACTCTCCAGCAAAAAATACCTGTGGGATTGAGGGTAAAGATACTTAGCCAGGGGTAAGTTATCCTGGTTCACACCTTTACACAGGTGTGAGATGTGCTGCCCAGCCAAGGGAAGGGAGCTCATGTGGGATGACCCAGGATGCCAGCGTGCACTGTAGTCACACTTGCGTTTTGTTGGCTAAAAATCCATTTTATTCAGTTCACCTCAGCTTGGTTTTTTTGTTTTGAACTCCCAGTCTGCCTGTTGAGTCCCTGTTAAATGTGACTCATCCCCTGGGCTGAGTATCACGCTGAATATGAATGGTGCAAATACCAGGTCATGTGTGGGCTGGGACCTCGAGTACCTGACAGAGCACTGGCTGTGACAGAAAAAAGGGCATGACAAAACTGTGCTAATGAACACTGCTGAGGGGAGGAGTGGTGATGCAAAATCATGGTGTTGATTCCCTTCTGTGCTTGGAGAAATACAAAGGAATTTACGTGATAAACTTAGTTTGGCTTTTTATCTATCAGAAGAAAGTGTTCTCTTATAAGGTCTCCTAATTACTCTCTTAGTGATGCCAACCCTAGAATAGCCTTGTTGTTTATGGCAGTGTTTGTAAGTGTCAGACAAAAATCTTACATGTATCGAAGTGAGGGATGGAAGAAGGAAAAACAGTTGAGATTGTTGTTGTCAGCTAAGATGAAGGCGTCTATTAACAGTCTCTCAACACTGGCAGATGTGCAGAGAGAAGTAAATGGATATTGATTACATTTGGGCCTTCACGATTCATGTGTTCCTCTTGGGAAGTAACAAATCAGTCTAAAATTCGTGTAATGTATGCAGCAGCATTTGTTTCTTTGGTAGACCCTCCTGTTGCCTGTTTTTGTAGGGTTGGATATCCAGATTGCCTTTAACAAGCTCATGTCCGTGCACGTGCACATGTTAACCACCTGATACGAGTGTACAGCACTCTTGTTTCTCCCAGTTTTATTGGGTTTTTTTTTTTATATTGTGCTTGCTGGCTCTGACTGATCAAGAGGTTGGTTGCCCCTGGAGTTTTTTTTCATGCCTTCCAGTGGCAGATGCTTTGTTGTACATAAAAATGTGCTGCCCCTGTCTGTGCTCTGCTAGGCTCACCTGTGAGCTTGCCGTGGGTCAAGGCACAGCATCCCTTGTCTTTGGGCTGGTGAGAGAACCTCTGCCAAGGACATCAACCCTGTAACACCTGACAAACTGAATTTCTCTGCAGTTCTAATGAGAGCACTAGTTTAAGTCTGGCTAGAAATAGCAGGTCTGATCAAGTGGGTGTCAGGCTCAGAATTATATTCAAGTCTAAGTCTTGATAATTTGCTTGTACTTTTGCTTCCCAGGCTGGATTTCACCTCTAATACAGAAGATTCTTTAGCTTCTCTTCTCACATTCCTTCTCCTATTTTTCCTGAATGAAATATTTGATATTATTCCTCACTTTCAATGGCATGTAGCATGGGAGGATGCACAGGCAACTCCACTGGCACAGGTGTTTGCTCAGAACTTCACAGAATTGCTGCTTTTATGAATGCCTGTGTAATTTGAACATTGGCTTCTGCTTTGAAAAGATCAGTGCACAGCACTGCAATTAAGTTTTGAAAGTTTTCCCTAAATCCACTCCTCCTTTGTAGCAGCTCACAGAGCTGACAGGTGAGAGGCGCTCTAGCCTTTTTAAAATGTTCTGGTAAATATTACAGTGCTCATAAAATAAGATTTCAGTGCAATCTTTATATTAAACATTAATGCATTTCCTTTTATTGTAGCCCCTCGAGTGACACAGCTGGGAGGAAACTCCTGTGAAGTTACCTGGGAAATGGTCCCACCCATGAAGGGAGATCCTGTAGGTTATATTCTGCAGGTACTGGTTGGAAGAGAATCTGAATACAAGCAGGTAGGGAAATGGTCTGGATTTAATATTGTTAAATTGATGGCATAATGGGAATGGTTTTGAAAATCCACTGTGCTGCTTCTTTCTCCTGTATTGAATTACACCCTATGGTGATGTGTCAGGTGCACTTTGGTAAAGGCTGAGTCAAAATTAAGGGCTGTAATGGGTTGTTTTCTCCCCTAAGGGAGAATATGGAACATCGTTATTTTATTGGAGTGATTTGTGTTCTTTCTGTGGTTAATCACTATTTTTAACTGTACTAACCTTTAAAAAGTTACAATTCTGTCCACCCATGCTTGCTTCTGAGCTGACTGCTCTTAACCATTATCTGGAGATGAGATAAAGTCAAAAGATGAATCTTTCTAAGCCAATTCCAAGACTGTCCATTAAGGTTTTCAGTCAAGTACACGTTAAGTGGTTTGTTCATCTGTCTCATTCCTGTCTGAGGTTTTGATGCACGTGTAACTGCTGTGTGTCCTTCCTGTGGCTGTGGAAGCAAAGGCAGTGAAGTACAGCTGATCCTTCTTTTCTTGTCTGTCTGGATTAGACATCACAAGTGGACACTTCCCCAGAGCACCTGAAACAGAACAGCTCGTTCACAGATCTCTTATTTCATCTATCACACCTCTGGCTGTGTGATTTGCAGTGCCCTTCATCTGTGTGCTCTCTTCTTCCTGTGCTTTCTTTCATTGTCATGCGGATTCCTAATAAATCCAAATTAGGGAAATGAGATATGCTATGCTACTTAAACTCTTAAAAAATATGTATAAGGTAGTGCTTTCCTTGCAACTGTATCTTTGTTCCTCTTCAGGCTGTTTTTGAGTGCTAGTGTGAACTAATGAATAAAAATAACACAAAAAAATGCAAGGGAGTTCATGGGGGTGATAAAGATTCGGAAACAATGATTGTTTTTGTCAAAAAACATTTTAGGTGCTGATGTAGGTAATGAAACCCCTGTGTACTGTGTTGGGGCCTCATAATGTCAGTGGCAAGTGGATAAGTGGAGCCATTTTGCTGTTTCCTGATGCACAGAGTAGCTTTGGTGTGTTACCTCCAGTAAACATAGCCCCAGTGTTTAAAATGTTCTGGTGTCCCTGGGGAGAACTGGCTGCAGCTTCATGTTCCTGGGACACAAGTGATGGCTTAACCTGCACAGTCCAGAACTTGTGGTGTGAAAAAAACAGCAGTCAAGTAAAAAATACTTTCAGGGTCTTCTCATGTTGAAGGTCTTCATTTCTCCCAAGGCACGAGCCTGGTGAGGGGTTTTAGTTTGAGTTGTCACCAGTAATTCCCTGCAAGAAGTTCCTGGCTGGGATGCTCCAAGTGACCCTGGGACTTGTGTAGTTGTGCTGGCTGATAACCAGCCATGGGAAAGAGGGAGATTTCCACTGTTTGACCTTCACAGAAATCACCTTTGCCCATCAGGATGTTCTTTTCTCCATCAGGAATGTGGGTGGTGTCTCAGCACTGGGACAGGTCCCTGTCCATGAGCTGCAGTGGCTCTGAGCTCCTGTAATGTGCACAGAAGATAAAATACAGAAACACTTTTCAGTGATTTTCTGGCTAAAACATTCTCACCTCTGCTTTGACATGCCTGTGATCACCTGCTACTATTTAACTGAAAAGTACTGTCACCAGTATGTTCATTAATATTAGTGATCTGTTAATTACCTTTGATGTGCAAGTCCTAAATTTATTTTTAAATATATTTTGTTCCCTGCAAGTGACATATATATTTTACATATGTATCTAAAGGGGTATATTATACTAGAAACATTTTGCAAATTGTTTTGAAGGGTGGCACAAATGAAATATACTGTAGATTTTCAGGCTATTCATGGAATGCAACATCAGCCACTGATATGCTTTTGGATTTTTGGATAAAGCTGTCCTTTCTCTCTAGACTGTCATACCTGAGCTGTCTCCCTCCCCTGCACCCCAGTGTTTGCAGCCCTCCATAGCCTAAAAGCTACTGATTTTCCACCACTTGATCTAGCAGAGTGATACCAAAGTACTCAAAGGCTCTTTTTTTTCAGACTGGGACTACAGCCATCCCTGCTCTCCTCTAGGAGAGTGTTTTGTAAATATTTCTCTGCTGAGAATTGTCTGAAGAACTGGATTTGCTGGAGCTAAACAGATAACATTTTAGCTCCCTGGAAAGTGTATTTTAAAAAATGCTAACTGCTCCTTTCCTTGTTTCTCACACAGTGTGTTCCTTTTTGTGTATTTGTATGCTTTATCTTCACAGATAATTTTAACAAAGCAATGGCATGGGACAGTTCTTTTTAGGAAATCAAGTGTTCCTTGTTTATGAATCAGGATGTAAGCCACAGGAGATTTCAGGAATCAGTGGCCTGGATTTGTTTTTCTGTTTCTTGCACTTCTATCTAGCTTACCTTACTCAGTCAGAATTTAGCTCTAAAGTGTATTAAATTGCCTCTGTGTTGGCATAGCTGTAATGTGGATTTAGGGGAGTGGGCTGGGCTGTGCAGCACCTGCAGGAGCTGCAGTTTGGGGTAACAGCTGCAACACCCAGCAGCCTAAGGTTTGTTTTCCCAGTTGAGCAGCTCTGGGGATGGAGTCACCCAGGAACCAGCTCCTCCTAAGAACTGACCATGGGAAGTGAGAACTGGACTTTTTAAAGCTTCTTTATCCTTAAATTGTTTGCACTGAAGCAAAATGCTGTACCTGTGAAATTTCTGAGAATTTGGAGGCAGCAGTGTTTCATCAGCTTCTGCTGCATCTCTTCTGGGAAAAAAACCCCTGTTTCCAAATGCTTTCCAAAAGAAGAGCAAGTATGGGTAGAATACCCTGGGACTGTAAAAATCCTCCAGCAGTTCTCAGGTCTGCACTGAGAGGTGAGTGCCTCGGAGAGCCCAGTTGGCCTTACCAAGCTCTCACTTTAATTATTGCTTTTTATTTGGATAAGATTGTGCAGACACACAATATCTGAAATGCTTGAGTGAACTGATGATTTCTGTGAAGCTCTGGTCAGCCAAAAATTTGGTTTCCTTCTCTATTTTCAGTAAGTCCAAGGCACTTGTGCTGGTTTTGTGCCAGTATGTGACAGAATTACACAGTACCTGTTGGCATTTAGTGCCGCTTGCATTGAGTATTTCCTCTGCCTCCTGGTGCCAATTTTGTGTCATGAGTGAGCAAATACTTTCCTTTGGTTGGGGTTTTTCAGTGCAAACAACTTCAAGGCAGGTTCTCTGAGGAACTGTTGTTTCTCTGTTCAGCAGACAAGGCTGTCACACAGAGGGTTTTTTGAGTATCTCAGCAGTGGAGTGAAGCTGATGTTGAGTTTGGATGCAATTATAATCCAGTTTCTTAAAAAGAAATTTGTCAGGTGACTTAGAAGAAATTAAAACTTTTAAAATGGGCATGTTTTTGACATAAATTGAAACCCTTCGCTGACAGTATCCAAGGCCAGGCTGGACAGGGCTTGGAGCAGCCTGGTCTGGTGGAGGATGTCCCTGCCCGTGGCAGGGGGTTGGAACTGAGTGATCTTTAAAGTCCTTTACAACCAAAACCATTCTATGATTCTGTCTTTTTATCAGCACACAAAATAGGCTTTTATTGATTATTAAAGACATTGGCCCTTGCATCAGGGTGCAACAACCAGGTGAGGCTACCTTGCACTTGGCAGTGTGTTGCTTATAGGGCAATTATGGCTGTCATTGTTATTGTTTGGAAAGGAGGGAGAGAGGGTTGGAATTATTTAATGAGATCAGTGAAATTGAGAAATCCTTGCCTGCAGGAATTCTCTGTCTCTCTAGCTTGATCAGTAGGATCAAATACCATAAGAGGCTTCAGCAACAGTTTATTACTTGTGATGATATTTTCATTGAGGTAGCCAGGCAGAAAGCTCATCACATTTTTATTGTATTCTCAAGTGTCCAAGCCAAAAAGCTGTTTTTAGGAACCAAAAGTGATAAATTGGATAGGCACTTCACTTTGGCCTGTTGGCCACCAAAGCATAATGTGCTATATATAAAATACTATTGCTGCTTCATGGAGTTATATTTGATTTCATATTTGTTCAGCAGATTTAAAGACCTTATTCATAGTTGCCAAGGGTTTTTTTCTGTTGTATGTGTAAAGTCCACTCACAGAGTGTAACAGTGTTCACAACCAAATGTGTTTGTGCTGGGGACATCCTGCCACAGCTGTGAGGTGCTGCTGCTGGCCCTGTGCAGAGGTTGCTGTCAGGAGTGGGTGACAAGTTGATAATTGTTTATCTGTTACTGATAGGTAGGTCCACTGCTGGTAAATAGTCCTCAAACCACTGAAAGCAGGAAAGCAGGACAATTTCCATATCTGTCTTAGTGCTACTGCAGGGAATGTTTTGTCTTTATCATTGGTGAATATTAATTCACATAATCTATTTACCTTCAGTAATATTTCAAACTTCCCTTACAGATGCACTCTTCTCTCACTTGGTTGTCTGGCCTTTTCCTGGGAAGTGCTGTTGAACAGCTGGCTTGAGTGAACTTGGCCATCTGTATTTGTTAGACTGTAATGAAGATATAGGTCTTCAAGGTAGCCAAACTTGGCCTCCAGTTACACTGGTATTCGCCACCCTAACAGAACAAAAGAAGTAAAAAACCCAGGATTTTATTTTTTTACTGGACAAGATTTTTTTCAGTGCAAAGACAGGTTGTATACGTGCCATCCCTAGTATCTCTTAAATGTAATTTATGAAGTTTAGATTACAATTTTTTTAAATTAAATGCCATTATTTGGATTTTACTGGATTTTTTTTTATTTTGGTTCAGAAATGGTCATATTGGCTACAAAGGTTTATTTGTGGCAAAGGCATGTAGAGCTTTTCTGGCTATATGTTTTGAAATGAAATTACTAATTACAACAGCACCAGAAAGCAAATCTGGCTGACAATTGTTTTGTGAGGGCTTTGAGTTGCCCTGACTGAGGGTCTGAGGAAATGGGAGTTAGGTGGAAGAATCCTGACCCAGTTGCCCACAACAGGTGTGGAATTAGAAATGGAATTGCTGTAGGAGAACACAGTGGCAGAGGTGTTCTTGGGATGAGGGGTGCTTTGCAAACAGATGTGTCAACCCTCACATCTCTTCTGTGGCCCACTACAGCGCTTTCAGTTTTGTTTTCCCTGAAATTCCTGTAACCAGTGACTCTCTCCTCATTGGCACTGGGGAGACAAACAAAGACACGAAGAAAGGCAGCAGTGCATGGCTGTTGGCCAGTCACAGGGCTTTATGGGAGGAATTTGTTGTATTCCTGTCACTCGACCTAGAGGGAGCTTCCTGCAAATGCTGAGCAATACTGGAGCAAGGCAACATTTATTTAAATGTTGTTTCTTGATCTGTGCCTGGGGTCCAAGTTGTGCTTAGTCTGGAAACCCAGACTCACCATCCTTCAAACTGCATTGGGAAAAGCTGTGAAAGCTGAAAAGGAAAGGAGAAGACAAATGAAAGAAGCACCTTAGTCTTTTTGTCACAGGCCTTCTCAAAAGATCAGCAACAGACTGTTTAACCAAGGGATGAGTCTCAGGGGCAAGCAGGGCAGGAAAGCTAGGAAGCTGAGCTCTTTAAGTGGTCTTTAGCTGAGCAGATTTCATCTCTTTCCTCCTCATTTCTTACTCCAGAGTAACACACAGGAAATCCTCTACGGGTTTGGGACTAGTTTCCCACTTGCTCCCCTTTTCTAAGATGAGTGCTTGCCTCTGGGAGGGCAGAGATGTTCTCAGCCTTCTGCTCCCACAGCAAAGAGAAGGGAAATGGTAAATGAGCAGAGGAAGAAGCATCTGAAGTTCAGGATGTTTTTTCCCAGCAGACACAGCCACTCTGTGACACTTCATTTCATAAAATACTAGTCTCAACAACCATCCATTATATAAATTACTTGTTTTCAGAGTTTTTGAACGTTTCCAGTAGTTTTTTTTCCATATAAGTCACAAAATTGTCTCAGATACTCAGTTTTTTCTCTGCTTCCTAATAGCGTGACTTGTGCTGTGAGGCATGTGGTACCTACATTTGGTTAATGTAAATATGTGATGGGTTTGGATTAGTAAACAACCAAATATAATGAAATCAACAGGAAATTTTTCATACTTTAGTAATACTTCATTATTTCCACAGTTCTGAAAGTGCAATTTCTGGTAAGATTGCTGTTTCTTGAGAGAAATGTGAGGGGAAAATACATTAAAATGACATTTGTAAGCAATTTTGCAACTACACATTGAATGACTTCCAATAACCTCGTTTGAAGGTTTTCTTCCTTTTGGGGCCAGACAGGACGATTATGCCTTAGACATGTTTTAGGCATACAGTCACACTTTCAGAGTGCAGAAATACGTTTGTGCCATTTATCACACCCACAAAAGGATAGTGTGTGTTGTCATTGCTGCATTGAGTGATGTGTTGTCTGTCCCTGTGTGTGCACTGTGTTGTTGAAAAGTCCTCCACGTGCCTCTGTTGTTCCAAAACCTGCATTGACCCAGTGAGTTCCTTCCTTTGAGAAGTGTTTCCTTAGAAACTTGATGCCTGGAGTAGCTACCTGGAACAGAGGCTGGGCAGAGTTAGAGAATAAAGTGGGTATTTATTAAAGGCCTTCAAAGGATACACCTTGGGCAGTGCAAAAGCCTTGCAGAGGCTACACCCAAGATGGATAACAGTCAAGAGATTTTCAGACAGATATAAGTATGGTCTATTTGCGTATCAGAGGTTAATTGTCCAATTAATGAAGGTAATGAAGCCATATTCCCTCAGTTTGCTTCTCCTCAATTCATTTTTGTTAATACTTTTCGGGGCCTGAGGCAGCAGTGATGGTTCTTGGGCCTGGAAGGATTGTTTAGTCTGACCAAACTGTGGAGAGAGCTCACTAACACTTTACGTGGAGTTCAGAGTTACGCACTAATGCAGTACAGGATCTGAAAAGTGTAAAACCTAAAAACTTAAGGCATCAGCCTGAACTTCCTGTGCTGAAATCCTTGCGAGTACTCGCGCCGTGAGAGCAGGCTGGAAGGCTGTGTCTGACCGCGCTCCCCGCTTTGTTTTCCAAGGTGTACAAGGGAGAAGAAACCACATTCCACATCTCAGGCCTCCAGGTGAACACGGACTATCGGTTCCGCGTGTGCGCCTGCCGCCGGTGCCTGGACACCTGCCAGGAGCTCAGCGGCCCCTTCAGCCCCTCGGCGGCCTTCGCGCTGCCGCGCGGGGCCGCGGCACCGCCGGGGGAGCCGGGCAGCGCCCGCGACGCCAAGGCCAAGGCCGCGGTGCCCACGGACGAACAGTTCGCTGCCCTCATCGTGCTCGGCTTCGCCAGCCTCTCCATCATCTTCGCCTGTATATTACAGTACTTCTTCATGAAGTAGACGATCCCGCCGGAGTTTAAAACGACAGGTTTAACTAATGCTACGCATTATAATCCACACATTTATTCAGATANTATCAGAGGTTAATTGTCCAATTAATGAAGGTAATGAAGCCATATTCCCTCAGTTTGCTTCTCCTCAATTCATTTTTGTTAATACTTTTCGGGGCCTGAGGCAGCAGTGATGGTTCTTGGGCCTGGAAGGATTGTTTAGTCTGACCAAACTGTGGAGAGAGCTCACTAACACTTTACGTGGAGTTCAGAGTTACGCACTAATGCAGTACAGGATCTGAAAAGTGTAAAACCTAAAAACTTAAGGCATCAGCCTGAACTTCCTGTGCTGAAATCCTTGCGAGTACTCGCGCCGTGAGAGCAGGCTGGAAGGCTGTGTCTGACCGCGCTCCCCGCTTTGTTTTCCAAGGTGTACAAGGGAGAAGAAACCACATTCCACATCTCAGGCCTCCAGGTGAACACGGACTATCGGTTCCGCGTGTGCGCCTGCCGCCGGTGCCTGGACACCTGCCAGGAGCTCAGCGGCCCCNTTGAATCGTTCATTCTACCGTGCATTTTTATATACTGCTCTTGTTTTTTACAGTTCTAGCTTGAAGAAAGATAAATCAGTGTTTTGATGCACCTTTTTGAAATTCAGAACTAGGAAGTGGTCAAACTGGAGAAACAAGCAAACCAGATACCAAAAGCAAGATTTTCTTTGTTGTTGTTTTTCCTTCACGATTTCAAACTTGTCACCAATTTGCCTTTTCAATGTTGTTTTGGGTTTTTTCACTGAAGTTCGTGCAGTCTCTTATTTTATCTTACTATTTAGGAAATTTTAATCATGAGTCACTTTTTTTGTCTCTTCTTTTTCCTTCTGAACATTAGTCACAAGTGTGTGTAGTGGTAAGACTAGAATACAATGTTAGTCAAGTACCAGTTTTTCCTTGAACAGTATTAGCAATGTTGCCTACGAATTATTCACTACGTTTGCCCCAGTTTTTCAAGATAAAACCTAAGTTGTTATTTTAACTGTTTAGTGCATTTAAATTGGAACAGCATCCTGCAGTTGAAAAACCTTTTTAGTTGCCTGTTACTTTTACAGTTACAAACACTATAAACTGCCTGTATAAGAAATCAAATAACCAAACCGCATATAAATTATGAAGCATTATAGATTTTTTTTACCATTTTGATTCCTAGCAGTAATTTTAAGTAAGAGGGCATTGTGCAATAGTTAGTTATTCCCATGTTCAGCTATTTAAAAGCTGCTTTAACTTGTCTGTTTGTCACTGTATATAACTATTCCTAATCTAATGCTAGATATTATTCTATTACGTTCAGCCTGATTTATATGATTCAAGCTGGTGACAGCTTACTGCCTCTACTGAATTAGGTGAGATTTACACTCAATGGAAGCAAACTTTACTGTCAGTTGATCTTTTTTTATTTTTAATATTATTGTTATTTTTTTGGAGGGGTATCTATTTTATGGAACTTTCTTGGAGGTATCAGAAATCACATCTGTTCGTTTTAAATACCTTAAAAGGGTGTCGATGCTGTTCTTACCACGGGGCTGACTGAAATAACTTGGTACCTGGCAAAACTGAGATGAGAGTCCTGCAGAGGAATGGTCCCTGCTCTGGTGGCAGTGTCCCCCTCCTGCCTGCCCCTTCCCAGACACATTTTAATCCATCAAGACACTAGATTTTTAACTCTTGAGTCATGGGGTTATTTATATTAAGTCAACATTGTGTGAGTACCTCAGGGACATAAATGAGCTGGAGGTGCAAATAGATTCCAAAAGGGTGCAACAGACACAGTGTATTTCCCTGCCTCTTGTTTTTGTATATTTTTGCTACTTGATTTTGCTTTTGTCCTAGCTTTTTTTGTGCTCTGTCTCCATCGTCTAAGATTCAATGTCCTGTACTAGCATAATATTCCCTTAACCAAAGTAATGGGGAAAAAAACAACATTATTTTTGTTTTTAGGTTTATTTATACTATATACTGCATACAGTACTTTAAATACCAATTACAGTGCAATCTTTTTATTTATTGTAAAAAAAAATAAAAAATAAAAAGTGTACTTATGTACTAATCTAAACCCCCTCTCCACCCTCCCCATAGCATGTTACATTTTGTCTGTTTTATACTGTTGTACTTTAGGTCAACTTTTTACCTGGCAGCATTCCTAGTATTATTAATCTTCTTGCATTTTCTTGTGTTTTTGAAGATGGGAGCATCTAGTACATTAAATGCCAAAAAAACCCATTATCAGTGATTCAAACGTTTACATGTATCCAAAAACAAAATCATCTCTGGAAAGAAAGTGCTAAGATCAATGAATTATTCTGTGTGCCTCTCTAGATGTAGCAAATATTAGAAATGTTCTGTATTTTGTTATTGACTATAATTAGTTCGATTTAGCCTTGCAAACTAATGGCATTGAGCTAAATATATATATTTTTTTGTTTCTTGCCAAAGTCATGGCTTGTCAAATTTATTTACATCTTATTTAAATTTATTTGTGATATGAAACTCTGTGACCTTGCATCTGTATTTTGTGAGCAAAGAGTATACAGCTGTTTTCATTGGAGGGGAGAAGAGTGTATTTTTTAAAACGATGAAAAGACCGCTAGTTTGGAAAAACCCAGAAATTTGAATAGATTCCCTTTTTTTATTTTTGGTATATTGTTTGAGCAGTGCTGCTATGAAATCCGAGCTTGACACCTTTTTTTTAAGAAAAAAACAAAACTGCTTTAATAAAGAAAGGAAGAAAACCCAATGTGCTCTAGGTAAGCAATTTTGAAAGTTTGAAATATGAGTGCTACTAAAAGCAGTGAGCAGAAGTGGAGGGGAGAGCAATCAGTCACACTCAGAGCATCTCTGTCACTGCTGATTTGTTGGGTAACCACACCAACCAGAGCCCCCAGTCCAACCTGAGCTTTTGGGAGATTGTGCTGGAGCAGCTGGGACAGGCCCAGAGAATTTGACATTTTCACTCTGTCTCTCCTGCCACAGTGATCTGGTTGTCACCTGTGTGTCATCACTGATGTCACACCCTCCTGTTCTGAGGGACCTTGTCCCTGACCCACCACTGCTGATGCCTTGGCCCTTCCCAAACCTCCTGGTGCCCCTGGTCCAGCAGTGGCAGGTGCTGGATCCAACCCCAGGGCATTCTGCTCTCACAGAAACCACCACCACCAACAAAGGTAGAATGAAACACTAAGTATTTAATACCCTTAAGGAAGAAGAGAGATGTTTTTATATTGTTCTGCCTTTTTCTTTATGAACTTGAAGTGTTTTCTAATCCTGTTTGTTGGCTCCAGTAGCTCAGTATTCAGTGTCACAATTGAGAAGTGCCCTAATTGAATGTGTATGAACCTTATCCTTGCACAGTTCTTTAAATTGAAAAAGAAAAAGAAAATGTTTTTACCTCACTATGGGAACATACATTCCAAGCTTTTCAACTTTAAAAAAAAATAATCAGAAGTTTTCTTGTATTGTAAATTTTAGACTATTTCATATGCATTATATTAAAACTGCCATATCAATTTTAATGTATAGATTTTGCAAATACTACACTATGTATGTAAGACTTAACTGTATCTGTAGTGTATATGTAATATATTTATGCCCAATAAATGTTTTAATTCTTTCTGTTTTAATTTATTTTAATTGAACACAGCCCTTTTGGGTCCATGTGGCCCCTTCTGGCAGGTCAGTGCTGTTGTGCATCCTGGAACAAGGGTGGGAACCCTGAATTTACCTCAGGATGTTGTTGGTTTGTAATTGGAGTAATTTTTGTGATTTTGTGAAGAGTAAGTTTATAATGATAATCTGAAAGTCAGGTGTTCTAATCACTTCTTCTAAATAGCTTGCCTGAAAAATTAAGAATTTATATTTATAGAAACATACCTAGGTTTGTTGTCTCTTAGTAATTAAACACTTGAAATACAAGAGCTTTTAACTTACTAATTATGTGCAATGAATTCAATTCCTCGTCATGATGAATTAATCTAGTATGCACACATGTTGCTTGTCAAACACATTCATGTTAATTTTTTAATGTTTTTCTTCAAGTCACTGCATAAATACAACAATTGATTTGTTTGCTTTGTTAATTATTGCAGTTTACAACATGAGGGGGGTTTTCCTAGGGGAACTTTTTTCACTTGGTTGCTCAGCTTTTTTATTTAAGCAGTGCTTGCCAAGACAGTCTCTTTAACAAAATCTTTTAAATACATGTAAAACAGTAGTCTATAAAACAGTAGTCAGCACTTTGGCATCTGAGGAGATCTTTTATTTTCAGTGGTCCCTGTTTTTTTTTGCCAGGGTGTCTGCAGAGATGCTGGAGGGGCAGTGAGAGCCCATGGGAGGTGAAGTAGGATTTAAACATTTGCTGTTCTGAATGTTACCTTGTGCTGTTATCACCCACAGGTTTTTGCAGAGGTGCTGGGTGCCTTTCCCACACCCAGACTGTGCAGAGCTGGGTAAGTAGCACTAAATTTACCACGGATTTTGCTTTGTGAGGAAGCACAGAGCAAGTTGTAACCGGGCTTGGGTGACGCCGTATTTACCAGCATCTCTTTGCCTGCTGGCAAGAGAAGTATCAGCTTTGAAAAGTTCTGGAAGAGAGCAGAGGCTCGTGTTTTGGGTATTTCTGTGGCCTTAGCAGCAGCCTTTGGGGTGGTGCAGCAGTGGGCTGTGGCCCTGGCACGTGTCACAGTGTGAGCAGTGCCAGGTGTGCCCCAGCAGCGCGTGGTCCCCGGGCTGGCGCTGCCGTTTCTATGGCAGCGGCGATTCTCTCCTCTCAGTAATCACAGAGCTGCTCAAAAAACAGCGCCTGGAATTTGTTTTGCTCCTCACTTCAGTCGCTCCTGCCAGCTCAGAGCACGTTTGGTGTGGTGCTGGAGAGCTGAGCCCCGCTGGAAGGGGGGGTCTCTCTGAGGAACCAGGGGCTCAAAGCCACGTGTGTGGCACAGGCTGAGCCACGCGGTCCCGGGACGAGTTGGGAAGCCAACAGGATCTGGAGTGACATCAGTCCGTGTTGTTCACCTCCTGTGGAGCTTTTCCTGTGTCTTTGAATTTTAGGAGATGCTCAAATGCAGCAAAAAAACCCAAAACTGAAGGGGGGTGAGTCACGGTGCCAGTGTTGTGCCAGAGGATCAAGGGTCTCCTGCTTGTGCATCTTGAAGTATAGCTGAGGTACTTAAAATCCCCCTGAAAATTAAATACTCAGGCTGGAAGCAGATGATCATTAATGCTCCTTCCAACCCAAACCATTCTATGATTCCGTTCTATGAATTTGTGGCCTGTGGACATGGAGTGATTCTTCTCCGGCATTAATGACATCAACAGGAGGGTTCTGTTAGACCTGTCTTGCAACCAAAGGAGTTAGAGACAAGAAGAAATTAGTGTGGTAACAGGAATTATAGATTGTGTTTCCTCTGCAAATCTTTCTCCAGAATTATTGCAGAGTTCATGATGTATTGTCATTTATTGAAGTGGTGTAGAATTACATTCTCTGTCCTTAAGCTGGCCTGGAGTAAAGATGCAAATGTTATCTTTATTTTTTTCAGGGTGAGAACCATGAGTAAGTAGAGATGAATATGGACATTTTGTTTCACTGTTTTTATGGCTGAGCAGAAAAACCAGCTGAGACCCTTGAAAGGGCTATTTTATTGGTAGTACATTCTGAACAATTACATCTATTTTTGCTCTTGACAATTGCTCTTACAATGCCCATATTCTTGACTCAGTGAAATAAAAAGAAATTTCACAAGATGCTTTCAAACACTGTGGATTAGCCTGGGATCTACTGTTATCTAAGTGAATGTGCTGTTATTAGTTTGAGTAGTTACATTTACTGCACTAATTGGTGGCATAGATGGTCTTGCATGCAATCAAAGCTATTTTTAGGTCTCCTGACACAGTTAATAAATAACTGCTTGGGTCAGTGTGTTCAGGGGGTGTCATTTCTTAGTAATTTTATTAGCTCATCTCTCTCACTTTCTGTAATATGAAAGCTATTACTCTCTACAAATAAAATGGAGCAAACAGTAGGGATGCAGAAGTCTTGTGAGGATTAACTTGTGAAGAGAGTTGAGAAATTCACCCTAATCCAATGCAAATATTGTTTTTTTAAATTTATAGCTCAAATGCTCTTTCTTCCCATAAAAGGCTTGTGAGCTGGTGGTGGTGTCCTGGGCTCAGGGGCTGTGCAGCACTGGAGATATTGGTGTTCCCTGGCTGCACTCCTGCCCAGCCATGGCTGCAGCTCATTGGGGTTTGCTGAGAAAATCAGGTCTTTGCACTCAGCAGGGGCAAATATCCCCTGGGATGCTGCTGTGTGGAGTTTGCATTCTTGGATGTGGCTCTGGATTGCTCTGGATCACGGTGCTGAAGCTGATGCTGCTCCTGTTCTGCCTTCTCTGCAGTGTGAGGGTTCAGAGTTCCTTGTGCTCTTTGTGCTCTGTCCTGTGTCTTGTTTAAAGTGTCAGGTAATTAACTTCAGTGTTCTGAAAGCAAAAGCATCCCAGCTGTACAAAGTCTGAATGAGCCCCAGTGATGGTGCCAGCCCCTTCCCCTGGCTCACATCAGCCTGTCTCACAGGAAGGGACATTGGATACAGATCTGGGCACAGCCTGTGGCAGTGGCACTGCCCTGGCTGCGTGGCAGAGTCCAGATTCCACTGCAGTGCAGGAAATCACAGCAAAGACTGAAAGAAAGTAGGTAAATCCAAACCTCTCCTGGGTTTTGACACCACGGCTGGTCTGAGGGTGGTGTGGCTCTGGCACCGGTTGCCCAGGGGAGTTTGGGTGCCTCATCCCTGGCCCATGGCCAGGTTGGGTTGGCTTCTGAGCAACCTGGGATAGTGGAAGGTGTTCCTCCCCATGGCAGGGTGTTGGGACTAAATCTAAGGTCTTTAAGTTCTCTTCCAACCCAAACCACTCCATGATTCTACATACCAGCATTAGAGCAGAGATCCTGAGGCATCCCAGGGATGAGCCCCACACCAGCACTCCTCTCCTGGAGCCAGGGCACCAGCCAAGGCACACAGAAACCCTTGTGCTGGCTGCCCACTTCCCTCCCTCCTCACAAACTAACAGTAGTTCAGTGGGTTCAAACCCCACACTCAATCAAAACTAACTCAGGTGATTGCACCTTTCACAGCCCCACGTTGGTGCCCCCAGTAGAGCGCAGCAAATTTTAGAAAAATCAATCTCACTGTCACTGCTTGATAAAAATACGAAGTGCTATTAACTGGGCAGGATGTGTGCCTGTGTGTGACCATGAATCTTGGCTTCATTTTGGGAGAATTTGTAGTATGCATCGTTGCTGTCTTCTCTCAGACTGCCGTGTTCAAGCTGTTTAAATCCCTGCTCCTCAGAGCTCATCGTGCTGTGTCTCTTTGCAGAGCAGGCTCATGGTGTCAGATTCCCTGCCTGCCCACCTTAATGAGCCGTGATTTACAGCACCAGGTCATTAGTGGAAGGAGGCTGTGCTGGGAAGATAGAGGATAGAGGCTTGGAAATAGCCATGCCTTTTCTTTCTCACAGACAGTGCTGCAATCATGTGAAAATCAATCAGAACATGAGAAGAAAGCAAAGGATCTTTTGATCCCGAAGCATCAAAAATGGGGGCAAGTGCTGGGAGAACATCTCCTGAGCCCTCAGAGCAGCCTCTGAAGGGGAGAGTGGGGTACTTTACTTCTGAGAGCAATTTTGCCTTATGGACTCACACACGTCATGAAACCATTATTTTGCTCCCAGTGAAAGAATCAGAGCAGGTGTGGAAAGCCATAGCACCTTTATTTGGAGAAACACAAAGTGGTTTATCTCCAAGTACAGCGGGAGGAGCACCATGTAGCTCTCAGAAGGGTGTGTTTGTACCCAGAAATGAGACCTGAGATTGGCAGCTGGGCATTGGGTGGTTTGGATGCTGATTTAGGGGTCAACCCCTCCCCTCCTCCTGGGGGTTGCTCCCATCCCTTGGGGTGGTTTGTTGGGATGCTGCATCTGCATCACACCTGTGGGGCTCTGCTCACCTTGTGTTTCCTTCTCAGCCCACTCCTGGCCAGCAGTGTGAGGGCTTGGCAGGGGGTCAGGGATGGGATCCAGGTGACATCAGTGTGCACCATGGGTTTGGAGGTGTTTGCCCTCCAAATTTGTGCTGCAGAGCCACCTCCTCTCGCTGAGGTCGGTGTGTTTGCAGGTCTCAGAGAAAGCAGCACTCAGCATCACCAGGTCAGCTCCAAGATGAACCCCAGGTGCTTCCTGTTCTGATCCAGGTAATTGGGTTAATGAGAGGCTCTGAATTTTGGTCATAGGGGAAAAGTCATGGCATGCACCCATCCACAGCTGAGATGGGGAAGGGCCACAACACATAAGTGCTGGACTAGGAAGGGAATGGAGACCTTTCTGCTGGAAAAAGCACTGAGGAAGCCTGTTAAAGACCCACAAAGTGTGTTAGTTACCCACAAGTTAGTTAGTACACAGCATAGTGCTGATGTGCTATATTGTGTGCTGGAGTGACAACTGGACTAAGGCTTGACAGCGAGTGACTGCAGAAACATGTTAGCCTGCATTAATACATGATGGATTAAATTCTCCTTTTCTTCAGTATACTTGTGTAATTACAGTTTAGAGCAAAGAGGCAAATTCTTATCTAACATTTGCTTTTCTGCTTTTTTTCCTAAGCAGCAGCAGGCAGGGTTGTGGTTTCATGATCCACCAGAGCTGGCACAGCTGCACCCCATCACCTAACAACTGCTTTGGGCAAAAGTTTGGCCAGGGACGTGGGGCATGAAGCCAAACCCCTGTGGGTTTTACCTGTCTCTCACCAGAACTCGTGTTTCAGAGGGAGAAGCCTTGGCAGGCTCGTCTGTGTGAGGAAATTGTTTTGCTCCTGTGAATTTCTTGTGGAGCTGGGAAGGATTCCGGGTGGTCCATCAGGTGGGGATGGGGGAGGAGAGGGCTGAGGGGGGGTGTGTGTCTGCTCTCAGTCAATGATGGACTTGCCCAGACGAGCAGGGATTTCCCATTAACGCCATCGGAGCTCTCCAGGTGCTGCTGGCATCATGCTGGGCAGGGTGTGGTTCCAGCTGCCTGTGCCTGACAGCAAATGCTGTCAAACAGTGCAAACTGCCCGGGGCCCTGGGGGATCCAGCCCTGCATCTGCTGGCTCTTCCTGAGGATTTTCTGGGAAGCTCCTGCGTGTATGCAGCCCCAGAGCCTGGTGCAAGGATTCCTGTGCAGAGACAAACCCTGCTGCAGGTGTAGGCTCACAGGGACAGCAGGGATGCAGAGCCAGGGCTGTGGAAACAGAGTGGACGGTGTCTCTGCAGTGTCAGCCAGAGGTTGCTTGTTTCTCAAATAAAATTTTTCATGGGCTACAGTGCTGAGCGCTCTGGCAGCACAGCTCAGGAACAGAGAAGTGATGCTGGGAGCTGCCAGACCCATCCCAAACCCAGGAATGACATCCAGAGGGTGCAGGCAAATCCATACCTCATCACTCTGGGGCAGTAGGGTTTGGACAAGGGGTTAAAATGCCAAGGGCTTTGATTTCATTTTTGTAAAATAGGGCTGGTGCTTTTTATTGGGAGTTGTGAGGATAAAATGTAGTTATGGTACTTTCAGCTGAGGGTAAGGAGGGCAGTTCAGGATGCAGGGAAATAACAGAAGGGGCATCCCTGGGAGGTGAGTTAGATTCTTAATTCCAAATTTGAATTTACTTCTCAAGATGTAATTTGCCTCTTGAAGGTTGCAGGATTTTTGTAAAAGATACAAGCTCTGTGCATGTCCCTCCAGAAGCATCCACTGGCTCAGAGCAGCAGCACCCTGAAACCAGCAGATCCATGAGAGAGGAGGTTCTCCTGGGTTTTTAGGTATCTAAAACCTGCTGATTTTAATGGAGCTTATGCAAATGTCATTTGATACAATCTTACATAACTGCTGAGTATCTATCAATTCAAATTTTGACAGGAAGTGTTGGTTTTGCAGTATATTTTATTTTTGGTAAGAAATACAATAGGAAGTGATTTTCTGCCTGTGCGTGCCTCCATCAAAGGTACTTTTGTAAAATGAATGAAGCTTTCTGGTAAAGTTCTTTTGACCTATTTCATCACCAATTTAACTCATTGCTAAGAAAGAAAATGCAGCCAAATTGTTCTCGTTTGTTTGTGAAGCTGTGATACAAAATGTAGAGGTAGAAAAAACTGGGACTGTTTAATGAATGAACTTTCAGTTATTTTCTCTATGAGCTGCTCACATTCAAATCAATAAGAACACAGCAAAATTTGACTCTTAAAGTCTCTGCACTTGTTTTTTTCAGTCAGAACTGGCAAGGTTTGTTCCCACAGGGAAGAGTTTCCAGAAATGGAAAGGTTCAACAGCCTGAAAACACTCTTTCCTGCAGAGCTGCCCTGTCTGCCACACCAATGAACAGCCCAGTGCCTGCAAGGACTCATCTTCCCCCCATGAAAAATGGATCTCAATAACCATGTCCAGACCCAAAACTGGATGGGAGGCACAGCTCTGCACTTTCATGCAGGGAAGGCTTTGGGGAGAAGCTTTCAGGAACATGAGGTGCTGCAGAAATGCCCTGGGAGCAGTCTGATCTAGTGGGTGCATCCTGCCCATGGCAGAGGGTGGGGACTGGAGGGTCTTTAAGGTCTCTTTTATGTGCTGTGATTCTCTGAATAACGCTCAAGACAAGCCACGCTGGATTCATCCATCAGTGCAGGTGTGTATCTTTTTGGAGGCATCAGACAAAAGTTGATTTTATGATGCAAAAGTGAGGGTTATCCAGGTTCTGAGGTGGGTTTTTTCCCGCTTTCCATATAAAAGCAGTTCATTATGTACCAGGTTGAAGCAGCAGTTCCTATTCACCATCTGCACTCAGCATGTGCTGGTGTGACCCCACTGGCTTTAGAGAATCCATAGAGGAAAGTTTTGATACTGAGGGCAGCAACACTAATGGCTGGTGTAGCAACAGCTACAGTGTGTGAAATGTTTGTGTTCCCTCCTAGATATGAAGTATTTTCCTGCTTCTGCAAGAGTCCTGTGAGAGTGGCTACTTTTCTTTAATAATAATTTGTTTATTTTGCTAGATTTGTCCAAGGACTTGTAGAAACAAATCCATCTCCTCAGGTCCTGTCCTCCCTTTCTTTCTGATTTTTATGACCCCAGATCAAATGTTTTAAATTTCATTCTATGCACAAAGCTGTGGAAATTTTATGATGTTGGTAGAGCTAAAATTTACACTTTCTCCTGATGAAATGTTTAGGCTAAATGAAATTATTAGTATGTTTGTAGTTTGCATGCACAAATGTGTCTACACAGGGCTTTAATGTTGCAGTTACTCTGGTTAAACAAAATGGCGTAATCAAGTTAGTTACACAGATTTGGGGAACAAAATTAAAATACAAATATGAAAAAAAATTAAAAGTAAAATCCAGTTGCGTGAATCACACAACCACAAAGCCACGGGTTATAAAGGGTCTCATCACTTTATTTCTTTTTCTGTTCACATTTAACAGCACAGACACAGCTGAGGCTGGAAACACCGATGTGAGGCCGGGTGTGTGTGATCGGTTCATTTTTACAGACAGGTTGTCACTGAGCTCACATCTGCACCCTCTTGCCGTGGTTCCCAAATGTCTTGTTTCCCTGAGTTGCGTGAATTCTGCCACCAGACCTGCTTGTCAGTGAGAGAGAGAACAGCGAGGTGTGTGTGGGTGGAGGTGAAGCAGGAGGTGATCCTGCAGTGCCTCAGTGTGGGTGTTTGCATGTAAATCCTGCACTCCTGGAGTGGGGAGGGGACAGGCTCAGGTGCCACCAAGGAGCAGCAACCAGCCCCTGGCCCCAGCAAGGGTGACAGAAACGACACTGAATATACAGAAGAGGCCAATTTCTCTTGTGAGTTCAACCTGAGCAGCTTGAAGGTGTAACAGGGGGAGGAGAGTGGCCCATCGGTGTGAGCGGGGGGTTGAGGGCAGGAGAGTTCTGCTAACACACGATTCACTAGGGAGAATTAAAGTTCATCAGGGAGAAAGGGATGTGCACCAGCTGGGGATGAACACTAGAACCAAGTGAACAGAAATCTGCTATCACACATGCGTGCTCCAAAGCTCTGTCAGCTCTGTGGGGCACAAACCCCACGTGTTGGTGAGGCAATATAAGCCATATTCAATTAGCACAGAGGATGGAACGTTTTCTGGTTTGCCTTGAAATGGCTCACTTGAGGTATAAAAATCTAATTTAAGGAGTTTATGAATCAAGTATGAGAATGTGTCTGCCTGTGTCCTTTAATGCAGATTTTTCTATTACTTTCTCTGGTCACGGTGGTTAAAAAATGCAAAATGTTCTCAATTCAACACTGCAGCAAACGAGCACAACTGCACACCAGGCTTTACAGGGGGATGTGGCACTGGGAACAGATTTTAGATGGAAACATGGGGGGTTAACAGGCAGGATACCTGTCCTCAGCAAGCTTTGGGGCGCAGTGGGGTGCAGTTAGGGACAGGTAGCCACAGATATTACAAATATTGAAACAATTAAAAGCTGCCAAGTTCAAACACATCAAGTCATTCACAGTCAAACGGAACAGAACAAGTACAGATGATTTAGCTAAAAAAAAAAAGAGAGACTTTGGGTGATTGCATTCCACATTTTTATAGCATCACTGCAGGCCTGAAGTCAGCACTGTCCTTGTCCCACTGACATATATTTTAAAAAATATTTCAGTACAGTCATGTTCTAAGCCACTTCTGTGAAGGCATTTTTTTTTTGTTTCCTTCCTACTTGGATGTGAGATGAAGGTTACTTATTTTTAGCATGTTTAAAAATTATCCATTTTATATCTCCTTTTTTTTTTTTTTAAGAAACCCTTTTCCTCACTCAGAGAAAAACGTGACCTTACTTAAAAATTGGTATTATGAAAAGTGTATCAAATTTCCTGTTTACTACTCCAAAAAGGCAATTCAGTATTCTCTCTCTAGGGTCTGGTTAGATGCTAGCAAAATTCTTAGCAAAACTAAAGCTAACTCTGGAAAAATTCAGCTGGAATTGGCGCTGCTGGAGTCGTACAAACTCTGGAGTGGAGCGGGCCACGTCTGCCTGGTCGGGATGGCACCGCCCGGGTCTGGGCTAAAGCCAGCGTTAAAAAATCAAACGGGCAAAAGCAGCACAAAAAACAACACCTGGAGCATTGCCGAATTCTGTGACCGCGTGCCTCTCCTCTCAGAGTCCCAAACTTTGGGGTTTTCCCCCCTCAGTTCTGTCACGGCCTGCGCCGCGCCTCTCGGCCCGGCCGCGCCACGGCCGAAGCGTTGGGATTCCCGTCCCTGGCCCTGTTCCCCTCCCATTGTGGCTTTGGGGGAGCCTCGGCGGGTGATGCTGCGGCCCCTGGTGTCATGTGATGACGCTGGGCTCTGTCCAGCCGCGGGAGCTCCCCTGCTTGCTGCCGGAGAGGCTCTTCCTGGGCAGCGCTCGGAGTCCGAACAGGCGGCAGGCGGCCACGCGGTACTTCCTGGACATGATGTTGTAGAGGATGGGGTTGATGGCTGCGCTAAGGTAGAAGAGGACAAAGGACACCAGGTTGCAGTACTGGCTGATCACTGCTATCTCCAGGGATCCGGCTTCGAAGGATTTGGAAAATAAGTAACGTCCTACGTGAAAAGGCAACCAGCAGAGTATGAACGCAAATACCACATATCTCCAAATAAAAACAGCAGGAGAAAGTGCGTTAAGTGTGAGTATCGACATACAGGTGGTTAACATTGTTTTGCAGCTCTGCTCCTTTAACGAGTTAATCACAAAGTGTGAAAATGCCTCCCCTAAGCTTTCAGTTGTGTCTCAGTGAATTCCCTGAGAGTATAAATTGGTGATACTTAATACACTTGGATCATGTCTAAACAGGCTGCCTGAATAGTGCCCAACTAACCTGATGTAGCAAACTTCTGACCTATAAAACTTATGTTTGCATAAACAGAGCGTTAGAGAACCCAATTGGTGGCAAAAGGTGTAGCCATCTATCATCTGCAGTGTTTAACAAAAGCAAATTATATATGATAAACTCAACACTGAGGTTTATAATGAAGAATGTAATCACTGGGAAGCAAAATTATTTAAGACAAAAGCAAAATTGTTAAAGGCAAAGGCCCCAAAATAAAACAGAATGGGGACTCGTAGACCACATATGCCAAGATAAGGAGAGGAGAGTGGTGCAACCCTCCAGTTTGTCCATTTTTTTGGCACATTAGTTACACATTAAGGAGAATAAAACTACATGTGTAGTATATAACTGCATAATTATAATTATAGAGTATATCTGTAATATTGTATTACTACAGTGGTTGGATTTACATGTAAATATCATGTCTGTAGAATAATGGGAATGTGTGTATCTCTGAACACTGGCCCATTGGAATTTTCATCTGAGAGAAAGGGAAACTGTTTCTGTTCACTTCCTGTGCACCTCTGACCTTTATTATTTTACCTATTGCTCTGAGTGTATCTATTAATATACTACAGAGAGCAAAACCAGAAAACTCGAGCAAGGGTTTCTGACGTTCTTAAGCAATTTTTACAGTTAACCTGTTCATGGAATCACAGAATTGTTTGGGTTGGAAAGGAACTTAAAGAAAATCCTTTTCCAAGCCCCCTGCATAGACACCTTACATGAGACCAGGTTGTTCAAAGTCCAGTCCAACCTGGCCCTGTTGGTGTTAGCAGGTTGTGTTAGCAACCTTCTTCTGTTGGCAATCCTCATATCCCCATATCATGTCACAGAAGATAACAAAATTCAAATTGCTGATAGGAATGGTTAGAGGTATCTTCCCCCAGAAATTCTGCACCAGCATTCCCAAGTTTAAAAGGATGCTTATGCAGGACTTCTGGTGGAATGGAAAGCATGAGAGCTTGAGGTTCAGAATAGGTTTTCCAGCTCTGCATCTTCTTGAGCCAACCACTTCCAGTTTTCCCTCACTATCTTCACTGCAAAATTCAGACAATTCTCTAGCTCACATGGGGATTTGAATCCATGTAATGAATATTACCATGATGGTCATTATGAATGAACAGAGTTTAAAGCAGTGTATTGTGACTAGAATTGTAAACACATGTAGGCATGCAATATCCCTAGTCAGGCTTTTGACAATTTGATCTTCATCCCTGCAGAATCCCATGGATTTCAATAGGAATGGGGTGTGATAGCTCCTTTGCAAGTCAGGCTATACATTTAGGTGTTTAATTTCAGACCCAGAAGCATAACCTGCCTTTACAGTTAAAAGCACTGCTGATGCTAATCCCATTTACTTGATGTTCCATGACTTGATAAAGCCTCAGAACGCCTTCTAAATTTTAAGCAGAACATTAACACCAGTGAGAGTTGACTGCATTGAGCATCTGCTGCCACTGAGCCCTCACTAACTTCTTTCTATCTTTCTATCAGGGATCAGACTGTTATCATCTAGGGAATATTGGCTCTCTGTCAGAGGAGAGTCTTGCCACTGCCTGGCTGTTCTCAGGCCTTGTAAAAGGGAAAAAAAAGTGCCTGAAATATTGCAATGTTTTTGGCCATGCTTCAGAGCAGAAATAAGCATTTTTTACTTTAAAATTCTTTACAGTTAAGTATATGGAACCATAAACATGGTGGTAATATACGTAATTTACTTATAGTCAGTGGAAGTTCATAATCCTGAACCTGTAGAAGTGTAAACAATTAATTACTTCCAAAGTCACGCTTACCAGACTGAAGTAATTCTATTGGTCTTAAAACATAGCTGAAAGGGCACAAAGAATGATGCAGGTTTTATTATTCTTCTTGCTGTTGCATAGTAATAAATTAGGACATGAACAAAAAGATCAGATAGGCTCCTATTTGATAATTAAGGTACTTAGGACTCACTGCCACCTCTTGTCTGCCTCATTAGCCCACCACTTCAACCCTCCTCTGAAAGGAGCCTGTGAAAGCTTCTTCCTGCAGAGCATCTCGTCCCCCCCAAAGTCCACGGGGTGACTTGCACTGCAGAGGACTTCTGGCTTGGATAAAAGTACGCAGCAGCAGGCTTCTGCAGTTTTCAGACACTAAACTGCAGGAGAACTTTCTGGGTTTGTGTATCAAACTGCCACTACGTGCCCTGACTCAGTACGTTAAAACTTGTGTTTCCATGTGCCAGCCACAAGTGCTGCTTAAAGCATTCGGCAGCGTCAATGTACAAAGTTAGGAATGACAGTGTCTGTCGTCCTGATCCTGTTTTCTTGCAGTCTGTGAGATTTTACAGCATCACAGACCTCAAAGGAGACACAGTGCTCCTGATTCAGCAAATCCTGGGGCTTTGCTGATATGAAAATGCAGATTAATTGTCAGAACCTTACACAGCTATGGTAGGAAATAACCCCAATTTGCTAAATCCTTGATACTCTTCCTATTAATCTGATGTGCACATCATCATGCCCTGCCTGCCTGGCTGTAGTCTGTAGCTCAACTTCATGGCTTGAGAAGGGTTTAGTTTTGTTTAAAAATCAAATAAACTGTTCTCTGTAAATAACATTGGTATCCACAACCAAAGAGCAAAAATGCTTAAAAAATCTCCAGGGCACAAGCTAATTATAACTGTAGTATTTATCCTTGTCAGGGATTCTTATTAATGTTTGTTTAACTGTTTGGGAGTTCCCAGCTCAAACCAGTTAGAAATAAATCTAAGGGAGGAGGAGAGTTATTCTACAGCTACCCTGAGCTTTAGCCTTTTGTATGAAGCATTTTCTTTCCTTTGGAAGGAACTATAGTAAACTATCAGAGAGCTCCCCGTCTTTTTCTCTCTCACGCACACACACAACCACACACATCCTTTTGGAAAAACAGAGCAAGAGGACTCGTACCTAACATTTTCACAGTTTGCTTGTTGTTCTTATCCCTGATGGCAGTGTTTGGACCGATGTTCTTCCTCTTCCTCCTCCAGAGCTTCCTCCCGATGAGGCTGTACAGCACGGTCAGGCAAAACACGGGCAGGAAAAAGAAGATGCTGGAGGTCCAGACCATGATGGTGAGCAGCCCCGAGCGGATGGCGTACTCCGTGGCTCGGCACTCGTTGGTGCTCAGGGGGTTCGTGCCGTTCTCGTGCTCGACCCCCACCAGGATGAAGATGGGGCCGGCGCTGATGAAGGAGATGGCCCAGAGGAAGAGGATGACCAGCTTGACCTTCCCCTTGGTGATGATGACTTTAGCTCGCAGGGGGAAGCAGATGGCGACGTACCGCTCCACGCTGAGCGCCGTGATGTTGAGGATGGTGGAGTAGGTGCAGCTCTCGCTGATGAACTGGAAGAGCTTGCAGAGGAGGTCCCCGAAGTTCCAGGGCCGGTACTGCCAGAGGCGGAACAGGTCCAGGGGCATGCAGAGGAAGATGAGCAGGTCGGAGAAGGCCATGCTGGACAGGTAGAAGTTGGTGGTGGTCCTCATGTCCCGGAACCGCGACACCACCAGCATGGTNCGAGCTCCAAACTTTCTTCCCGAGCCCCGGCGCGGCACGGCTCAGACCGGCCCCGGACCCTGCCCCGCCGCCCGCCCGCTCGGGCAGGTGCGGGTGTCGGTGCTCCCGGCGCCCCGGTGCTGTCCCCGGTGCCGGTGTCAGTGCTCCAGGAGCCCCGGTGCCGTGCCCCTGTCCGCGCTCCCGGAGCCCCGGTGCTGTCCCCGGTGCCGGTGTCAGTGCTCCAGGAGCCCCGGTGCCGTGCCCCTGTCCGCGCTCCCGGAGCCCCGGTGCTGTCCCCGGTGCCGTGCCCCTGTCCGTGCTCCCGGAGCAGGGCTCTCCCTTCCCCGGCGCTCTCAGCGCTCTGTCCCCGCACGCTCGGCCCCGCGGCGCTCAGCACACGCGGCCGGTCCCGCAGCCGCGGGTGCCATCGCTGCCTCCTCGCTCCGTATCTTTGCTCTGCCCTTGGATCTTGGCAAGAGCCCGGCCAGGCTCCAGTTCAGTGGAGCTGCAGCAGTCACCCGCTTCTACATGATTTACCTGCAATTAAATTTCGATTCGGCGTGTTTCTGCTGTCCTCTGCTCTGCCCTTTGCAGGCACAGACAGAACCGTGCTTCCCTAGCGGCAGACTCCTATTGTGCGAAAGGATGATGTTGTACCCAAGAAACAAGATGTGAGCAGAACAAGGTGAGATCAGAGGCAGTAACTTCCCACACATCTGTATGGGGTGTATCCCTCCACCTTTCCAGCTTTTCCCCACAAATTGTAAGGGAATGTGTACTGCAGCACAATCTTTTTTCACTCCTGTCTATCTAGAGGGGCTGGATCTCGTGTCCCATCTCTCAGGGGGCAACCAGTGCTCTGAATCCAAGTTGGCATCTACCTTAACCATAGAATCATGGAATCTTGTGGGAAGGGAGGGATCTTAAAGCTCATCCTACCCCCTGCCATGGGACGCCTTCCATCAGCCCCGCAGGGAAGCAGGTTTGTGTTGTTTCCCTGGGTGCACTCCAGCGCTGGCATTCCCATTTCACAGCTGTAGGGCTTTGCTGGAGGGTAGATAGAGCACAAGCGTGGTGTGCCACAAGGCTGAGTTACTCTGTGCCTCTGAATGTGCCATTCTCTGTAATTGGTGCCTTCTGTAATCATGCAAGCATTAGTCTTAGTGCCTTGTCCATATCCTAATTTGGATGATATATTTTTGCAGTTTCACTGCAATCAGTATTCTCATTCCTGCTCATGAACTGTGAGACAGTTTTGCAGCAAGTTACTCAACAGTTGTTAAATTTTATGGGGGATGGCTGCACATTATTGCAGTTGAAAAGGAGGAAGAGCCTAATGTACTTCTCACTTTGTCTGCCCAGCTGCCCGTATAGTTGTGTTATATGTTTCTGAATAAAAATCATGGGCTTTATACCACTAAGATACAGTTATTTCATATTAGAATTGTGTCCACAATCTAATTTACATTACATTGCTTTATACTGTGGAAGAGATGGCAACTGCCTCTGTGGTTAGAGGCAGTTATATAATTCCTTATAATAATTTGCATTATTATAAGGAATTATCTCACTCCTTTTTAAAATTTCTTTTACCTAATCCATTCTCCGACCAGTGGTGTTAGCTGCAGGATGTTGCTATTTACCAGAGAAAATGGCCCAAAGCTATAAACATGACTTTCTATGTAGAGAGGAACCTTCATGAAATTCTTTCAGTTTTTACTGAACTGTGTCTTGTCAAAAATGACCATTTCTCTTACCCCAGAGAGAGAAAAGTGTTGGGGGTTTTTTTCCCCCCCAGGAAAATAATTTATTCTTTTCTAGAATAACAACTGAATTGTGGTGTGTATACCAAAATCAAGTACCCAACAGTGAGTGAGCACCAGATCTGCACACTCGAGACAACCTGAGCTTGCAATGCAGTGATTTCACCCTGCATTCCTTGGGAGTTTGATGTGCTGTGAGCCAATTGGATCAGGACTGGCAGCTGTACCTCAAATCCAGCAACACTGATATCCTTCTTGAAAGGGTATCATAAGTCAAGGGCTCCTCTGGCTGCTTTGTGCATGGGGCTGGGTCAGGGCCAGAAATAAATGTCAGTTGAGAGAGAAGAAAAGCAGCTTTGGTTTTCTTTTTGATTTCTTTGGCAATTGCAGGCCAGATTTGGATGGAATATAAAGATTTGCCATCCCACAAACACTGCATGGATTCTTGCTTCAGCTTTGCATGTGCCAAAGGACAGTGGTGAAGACAGTGGTGATAGAAGAACTGGTAGAGAAGATGGCTTTAGGGCCCCAAAAGTTATCTACCAGCCCTCAGCTGCAAGAACTTTAGTTTCATGTTGCCACCAAGACAAGAATGAAGTCATTGGTCTTACTGCAATGAGAGAAAGAGGCTGAAGTTAAGTACTTTTTATTCTATTTATCCACTAGCTGGATGTATGAGCAAACCAGATATTAAAAAGACAATTTAGAAAACACATTATACTTTTCATGGAACTCCTAAATTATTCCTGTTCCTCTTCAGTAGCTTCAAAACTGCATTGAGCACTGGAGATGAGGTAGAAGAGTTTCTATTTGTGGAGTTTTGAGATCTCTCTCCTATGTTCCATCCTTTCAATTTTCTTCTCATCCAGTAAAGTTCTAATTCTTGTTTATATCAGTGTTTGTTGTCATGGAAATATCTGAGGGCTTTGAATCTACAATCATTATGTGTTTATTGTGGAGAGAAGAAACTGGAAAACTGACTTCAAGGTAGAGAGTCATTTTAAAATTATGCACCTCCAGAACTGAGAGAAAAGCAAAATCAGTTTTTCTATTATATCCAGGGACAGAAGGTGTTTTGACTGCTGTTACAAATGTGGTTTACAGCAGAAGGTAGCACCTGGTGTATGCTTTCAAAGGTTATGGTTTAGCAATTCTCCTCACTGAGGAGTGCTGATGGAATAGCAATAATCCAGCTTAATAATGTAAAGCACAGAATGAGCTCAAATTACTTTACAGTTGTTTATACAGCAGTAATATCTGCAAGCAGACTTCAAAGCACTGCTGGTTTATTAATCAGCAAAGCTGTGCTGATGCAGTCACTAATTCAGAGGTTTAGACTCAGCTTTTGGCTGTGCTGCAGCTCACTGTGTCACTGGGTCACACCTGGGCATCGTGTCCCTCTTCCTCAGCCTCACTCCCCAACTTGAGAGAACAGGATCCCTTGGTGTAGTGGTTCCACCCCTGCCAAGGCAGGGACACCTTGCACTATCCCAGCTGCCCATCCAGCCTGGCCTTGGACACTTCCAGGGGTCCAGGGGCAGCCACAACTTCTCGGGGGACCCTGTGCCAGGGCCTCCCCACCCTCTCAGGGAAGAATTCTTTCCCAATATTCCATCTAATCCTGCCCTCTGGCAGTGTGAATCCATTCCCCTTTGCCTGTCATCCTGTGCCCTTGTGAAAAGAACCTTTCCAGCTCTTTTGGAGCCTCTTTAGGTCCTGGAAGATGCTGTAAGGTCTCCCAGAGCCTTCTCTTCTCCAGGCTGAACAAACATCTTCTACTGGAGTTGGCAATGGGTAAAGATCAGATGTTTTGCTACTAAATAAGAATTCCAAGTGCTTACTAAGTGCTAAAGCCCAGAAACACGAGAAGTACCTCAAGGGAAATTTTGTCCTCTGGTCACAAGATCATTTCCAGGGATTTCCTCAGCCTATTGCTTCCAGATGCTGTTCAGCAACTGGGATCTGGAAGCCAGTTATATGGAATTACACAATATGGCATTGCTCAATGGGTTGCATTGCAACCATTTCTGGCATTTAATGGATTATATATGATACCAATCAATGTCAGGGAAATGATTTAAGACAGAGCTGCTATGGAAGCCATAGGATGACACCAAAAATCAATGTGAGTCTAAATAACTATTTAGTAAAAACGTTTTATATAAAAGGCATGTAGAAAATTTACAATATTGACACTTTAACACAACCTATAAAAATTTGCTACATATGTCATTCAGAATAAAGTGAGATGAGAAGTGTGAGTCAGGACACAGCACAAACAGAACTTGTTATATTTTTCTATTCTTCTTCAAAGGTGTCCTGTCCGATATCCCTTGATAATCTTTCCCCAAGATAAGATCTAGCAAACATGCCTTCAGATCACTCAGAAAATTATTATTTGGTGTGATTTCTGTTGCAATATGCTCTGCATGCAGAGACCAAACCTGATAGCAAGGGTCAGTCCTGTGCTGAAATCACCAAGCCCAGTCCATCTGCAAAAAGAACCCACAAATTTCATTTCTCCAAGGTAAAAGACATACAGGTATATAGGGAATGGCTCTGGTCTTCAGCCTTTCTGGCAGGGAGAAAATTTCTGAATTAAATACTGAAATCAGAAAGAAAACTGTAGAAATGCTTTCTGTTCTCTGTCAAACATGATTTGAGGAGGCAAACCAAAGTGTTCCAGTAAATGGTGCAGAATTTCACACATTTGATTGCCACTGAAAACAGCACGTGTGACACTGTTAAACAGCAGGCAGAGGTTAAAACTCATGATTTTCAGCTTACACTGGTAAGCTTACACTAACCTGCCAAAAGAAGGGTATTCCTAAATTCTTCTCTTGCTGCTCCAACACAGGCATTTAAGTGAGCACACACACCTGCTTGTCTGCATGGCCAGATGAACACAGGGGCTCGGGGCTGTTAATCCCCTGTTGCTGGCTGGGCAGGGAGATGAGCCAGGGCTGTTTACTGGTGAGGCCCATGTGCAGGGGCTGCTGTGATTTAATTACCAGGACATGCAGGTGAATGGGAGGGTTCCCACGGCAACCCCAGTGTATTCAAAAAACAGACTTTATCCTGCTATCACTCTGTTGATGTAAAGTAACATTTGCGGAACTGTCTTCCTTTCCCTCCAATATATTTTTTGTTTTCTCACCTTTCCCACTGTTTCCTCCGAATCTGGGCAAAATGCATTCATGGAGCAATTTGCTATTTCTCCACTGACAATTCTACAGATGTGCTAATAATTTACACTACCTGACTTTTGCTGTGCAGTGAGCTCATACATTGAGTCCAAATTTTCAAATCCTTTTAATACAAAATAGTCATTTTCACTGAGTTAAAAAATACAGTTCATTTTTTAAAAAAATGTATAAAAAAAAATTGTGAATTTTTTCCACCCATTCCTAAAAATAAAATCAAATAATTACAGTATTACCTAAATAAGCAGCATTTTTGTAAGTACACATAGTTGTGCCTGTTTTCCGTAAAATGTTAGTCATTGGGGTGTGTTATTCTACAATGCATCCTACCAAACACAGACCAGCACAAATAAACATGGAAGAATCTTGTCATGCCTAACTTCCTGCAAATTTTCTCACAGAATTCAGTATTTACAGAAACGCACCTTTTTTTTCTGGATCCAGTTCTTGTTGTCAACAAGTTGCAACAGCAACTGCATTAAAGAACTTATTGGGAGCCTGGTGAGATGTCTGCAGCACAGTAATTAAGTAAATAGGCACTGTTACAAGATGTTGATCAAAACACAGATTAATTTCTAAAGCTCTTCAGTGCCATTCCAGCAGCTGTTCTTATGTACAATGTCCTGCACAAGACAAACGTGTCTACTCAAAACACGATCCTGGAAAATGCTTAAGCACATACTTAATTTCAAGCATGTGGATACCCTGATGTAGTCAGCCTGTTCGTGTGCTTAAAATTAATTAGGTGCTTAAGTGCTTTGTTAGACGAGGTGAAGGCGTGCAGCTTCTGCAGAACTCCTGTTCAAAAAAACTTCTGGAGAAATTCCACGGGCACTTGGGCACAGTATGTACAAAGCTCCTTACAGGAGCTGACAGATTCGAGACAGGGTCCCAATGGAGACCACAAATAAAATTTGATATCCAGCCTCAGCCTGGAGTAACCAGTCCTGGAGCATCCTCCATCCCTCGTGCCACAGCTGAGGCAGCCTGGAGCATCTCTGGTGCTGGTGAGTGCTCACCTGCCCAAAGGTGTCCCCTGAGGGCTGTGAATCCCTCACACATTCCCAGCCTGGCTGCCTGTGCCTGCACAGAGCATTGCCACCCACAGCCAGCTGCTGCTGCTCCTCCTGGCTGCTGGGACAGAACTTGTGAGTGAGCTGAGAAAGGGCAGTCTGCTCTCGTTGGTACCAACACAGCTTCTGCTTGCTGTCCCCTATTTTATAGGAATTTAAGCTGTCCCTGACTAGAAAAACTGGGCCGTTTGGGATCATGAGTTTCATGTTCTAACCGATCATAAAGGCTCCGAAAAAACTTGCTTCTTTGTCCATGTCAACTATGTCACTGTTGCTGACAGAGACAAAAATCCTGTCCTCTCTCTTCAGCTGAAACACACCACCTTGATAGATGGAATAAAGTCCATATTCTGCCTTTTTAGACCAGCAGCTTGTCCTTGCACTTTTCATGAGCAAAATGGGCTCGGGGTAATTAGTCAGTTTGTAAACATACTGGACAAGCTGTTTGGGGTTTCTGATTTGTCCCAACAGATCTGAGTCCTCGTTCTCGTTCTCACGGAAGCGGAAGTAAATTTGTGAGTAGATGTAATAAAAGCCCGTCTGGGGTATCACTAACTCGCCATTTCTCAGCTCCACGTTGTAAAGGAAGGAGTGGCCTTTTCTTGATGATTCCCAGTTGTTTATTTTGTGTCCAATTCCTCTTCTGGGCAAGGAATTTACTTGGGGGAAAAAAAAAAAAAAAGAGAAATGTTAACTTAAAAAACAGGTAGTGCAGCCAAATGTCTGCTAGCTGAGGAGCCTGGTTTTTAGTAACAAGGTAAGGAAACCTGTTCTCCCCAGCAGTTCATTAGGTCTGTTCTCACACCAATTTGATGGTCCATAAGTAAGCTCTATGTGGGAATTAACATGAACTGCCTTTATTTTTAATATTTGTGCTCCCAAATAAGGGGAAAGAAATTGTTTTTACTCAGTAATGAAGTTAAAATATCCATTAGTGTCTGATACCCTCTGAAGCTGCAGAAAGCTGAGCAAGCCCTTCATTAACATGGTCTGAATGTCAAGTCTCTCATGTCTGTCTCACATTCCTAATAGGTCTGTCACCATAGCAGCTGGGACTCGCACAACTGACAGAAGGAAATGAAAGAAAAAACACTAGGAAGGACTTTTAAATTTCTTTTTGCCCCTAATGAAGGCTCCAAAAGAAGAGTTAGGGAGGTACCCAGAGGAAATGGGCTTTCCCTCTGTTTGGTGAGAATTAGCAGAAAAAACCCAACGTCTGGGACAAGACGATTTGTTTCCCGCTGCTAACCCAACACAAGTATTCAAAGGTGCTTGTGAGCACGAGGCTAGCAATGGGAGAGCAGTCCAATTAATTCTGTGGTGATCAACTGTTGTTAAAGGTTTGTCCTTACTGCGTGAGGCCAGGGAGCTCCTCCTGCTGCTGCTGCCCGTCAGGTGCGCCGCGATCCTGCGGACGGGACCGCGCGGCTGCTGCGCCTCCGCGTGCGGCAGCGTCAGAGTCCTCTCCACTACAAGGGAAAAGAAGCCCCACATCAGAAGCAAGGACTTCAGAAAGCACATCTGTTCCCTCTGACTCGATTTTAAGGGATAGGTATGTCACTTTTTTAATTGACTGAATCATAATGGCTAATTACCGGCTAATAAGGCTCAAATTCCGCTTTCACTCTTGCTCATGAAAAGTCTTTATGTGCCTCTTTGTTCTTCTTTTTCTCCTCCCTCTGCCTTCAAGTTATCAACAGACAAAATAACCCACAGTACTCAATTTTATGGTTAAATGTTCCTAATCTCCCAGTGAATTTCCACTTGGGAGGTTGTAATGCTTTTACCCAGCATCTTTAGTGTGAGCTTCAGCAGAGCCATTCCTTAACTGATCTCTGCAGCTCTGTGCTGCCTGTTCCAGGAGCTGGGGAACTGGGAGGGCTTTTTAAACATCCTCCATAACACATGGGACTGAGATCTACAGGCTGAGTCCTCTGCATCCACCTTGGTTACCTTGCTCTGCCCACTTGACAGTAATTCTGGCTCCTGAAAATTTACCTTCTAGTAATATGTAACCATTTTTTGGTGACTTGATGCCAGTACAAGATCTTAGTCAGTTTTCTGCACTTTTAAAAAATCAAGTCATTACACATCAAGTGCCACTAACAGCTCCTTTTTACCACAGATAATAAAATTATTACAATACCATTGATTGCAGATATGTTTTCCTCGTAGCTTCTTGACATCATCTGCCAACAAACACAGTGAAAATGAATTAGTTCGCCAGCTGGGGCTGACAGGTGCACAAAAAGACACACCTTTTATTACTCATGAATAAAGGGGAGTCTGGATTTTTTATTATAGGAATAAAAAAGGCACCTATTAGTTTGTTGTAATAAAGAATTTCCATGTTTACATCTTTCAGGTAATGAAAGACATGGGAAAATATTTTCAAGAGCTCCGGCATAAGTCTATTGAAAAATCTGAATCTCATGCTTCTGTCAAGTAAGAGAAGCACCAGCTTCCATTTGCAGAATACTTGGCAGTGTGAACTATAGGGTCTTAGATTTGAGAAATCAAAATTAATTTATTTTCATACCTCTACCTATCTATCTAAGCTCTTAAAGCAACATATTTTACTTTGTGCATTCCCCTTCTTCATCGTAACTGTTTGCTGACTGCTGAAACAAACCAGTTTGGTATGGACAGTGGTGCAGCAGCAAGTGTGGTGGTTTACATGGGTGGCTGTAAGGTTTGTATTGCCAATTATTGATGGGTTTTGTCCTGCTACATTTCTATTTATCCATCTATCGTAATAGCAAGAGTAGTATTATCATAATTTTAACTTATCTCTGGCACCTGGGCTACCTTTTTCTAAGCAATCAGGGAGCTAGGAGGTGTATTAGGTGTGTAAACATCCACCAACTAAAACAATGCTTTCCCTGTGCAGAAGTTCAGGGATTTCACTGGCAGAGCTTCCACCAAAGGAGCTTAGATCTCAGAACACAAATAAAGAATCTGTTTTGACTGCAAAGTCTGATTTTGCCAAGAAGTTTCAGCCAGAAGAGTATTTCTATGGATGAACTTGTTTATGTGCTGGAGATGGGATTTTGAAAGCCATTCCAGAAGATTTTAGCCTCTGTGATTTTTCAGCCAGACTGACTCTGGTCTCTGTAGCCAAAATTATGTGTACTGTAAGTCACTCAGGAGGTGCTCTTTGGGAAGGTGCTGTGCTCACTTGCTGATGCTGTGTGCTCACTTGCTCTTTCCTCCATCTCTGCATCATACAGCTCATGACTGGACAACTCCTTAGGCACTTTTGTACCCCTCCCTGTGCTACATTTAATCTTATTTTCTCTCCCCAGTCTCCCTGTATTTCCAAAGAGGGAGACAGCTCTGCTAGCACCATGATCTGTATGGTCAGGTAGAAACCGTCTGCCCTGAGGTATTTCAGACAAGCTAACCCATCCCTGGAATTTGCTTAGCACAAGCTGATAGTCTTTGCTTTATTATTTCCTGAATGCAGTGAAACCACTTTTATGGGTTGTTTCTCCTTTTGCTTCAGTGCAAGCACTCTGCAGCTGGAGCTGTGGCCTGACAATTGCTTTGCAATAAAACACTCTGAGCCTCCTTTACTCTGCTATTAGGATTCCCTCAGCTGTAACACCACCGAGCACACTGTTCCCAAATACCTTTTTAATTAACTTTCCCAGGTGCCACTTTACTTGCCAGCAGGGATCAGCTTCTCTGTCTTGGCTCTCGATGAGCTCCAAGTTTTGGATGGAATTCCCGATCTCCTCCCCGGTGAGACAAGCGATGCCGCTCTTGGAGTACGAGTCCTGGAGCTGCAGCAGAGGGAAAAGCCAGGATTTTTCATCCATGTGTTTGCAGCTGTGGTATGTCAGTATATTCACTAAGTGCTAAGAAACACACTTGCTTTTCTCTAAAGGTAGTATGGTGCAAGTAGGGCTGTATGAACAAGAGGATTTAATTCATCCTGATCTGACATATTTAAATATGAGGGCATACCTCACAGGCAAAAAATACACTTGCATTATCTCCATGGACATAAATCTGGTACCCAGTATTCAATTTTATAGGTTTTGTGAAAATTCAACATCCAAATGCCTGATGTGGCAAATTTAGATTCTCCAGTTCTGCATTAGAAACATTTCTGTTGCACAAGATTGTTTTTTAAACAATTTATTGAGGATTAAATCAGAAACTAGAACTTAGAAGTCTTTTCTATGCTGTCTTTTCAGCTAATTGCATTTTTAATCCAGACCTTTGCTGTTATATATATCTGTACTATATCCTCCCTATATCCAGTTTGGGGTCTCTCATAACAGCATTTGTTGTAATAGTCCAGACAACTGATTGAGTCCAAATAAAATCATAACGCTAGATGTTTTTGACATGAAAACATCAAATATCTCTGGTCATGGAGAAAACATTTTTCTGCTCAGATTGAAGAGATTGGCAAAACTCCTTCTGGCTCCAAGGGAGTCTGACTGGGAGTGTTTTCCTAGTGGAAAGCTCTCTCCAAGCTCCCTGCAGATGTGACTCCAGCTGGCGCTGTTGGTCAGTGTGGGAGCACAGAACCTGAGAGCAGCCCTGGTTTGCTTTGACTGGGCTCCTGCTGCCTCAGCTACAGACTGGGCAGGCTTGTGGAGCCAGCAAAGCACCAGGGGAACTTGGAGGAAACACCAAGAAACATGCAAAGCATTCAGATGCAATCCTGGTAGTAGCATTTAAATTTCACTTGTTTGCTGTGTTAAAGAAGCTTGGTTTGGTTTGTTAAACAGATGCATTCTTTTCTACAAGTTCCAGTTTTTAGCTGCCCTTGAGGCTGGGGTATTGAAAGCAACAAATGGATTTCCTCCTTCAGATTCCAAGCTTCTCCCGGCTGCTACAAAACAAAGGCGTTTAGGAAGAGATTTCCTGCTACAGGGGGTGGAGATTTCACCTCCTTCAAGTCCCATCTTCTGCAGCAGCAGATTCCACTGAGCTTCAGCTAGTACTTGAAATGATCCATTTTGTAGGCAGCAGAAGGAAAAGGGAGTATTTGTGAGGGTTTCTGTGTCTTTGCCAAGGAGTACAGTGGTATTTTTAAATCAGATTTCAAGAACTCAAAGTGATTAATATTATGTGCTCATTGAAGTAAAACTACAGGCTCTGACTGATTTAATTATACAATGAGCCTCTACAAAAAAAGTAGTTTGACGAGTTTAAGAAAAAAAAAAAAACCTAACACAGGCAAGTTGTGCCTGTTTATTCCTTGTAGACCTGTCACAGCTCAGCTCCCAGCTTTACCCTCCCATCTGGGAGCAAACAGTCCTGTGCCTTTGCTTCCACCTTCCTGCTCACTTTTCCCCAAAACAGCTTTACTCTCCTGGCACTGGAACCTTGCTTTGTATGCAGTTTGAAATCCTCAGGGAATGCAACCCTGCAGCAGCACGTTATGGAACTGAGGGATTGGAATTTCTCTTGTAAGAGTTACTCAAATCAGGTTTATCTGCAGCACTGAACCCTTTGAGGACACAACTCCTGCAGGAGTCTTATCTTGTAGAGCCTGTCTCCTGTGCTAGGAGTGGTTACTGGACTGTTTTTGAAAAAGAAGGAAGCCTGAGGTTGTTTTCCTTGCAGCCCTGTATCCTGAAGCAGAAGAACTTTATTGTCTCAGTACTTCCTCTTAAAGCAAAACAGTAAAACAAATGTCACATTCCCAGTCCTAATCAGGTTACTACAGCTGTAGTGGACAAGCCCTGCTAGTTATCAGCATGCTTTCTGTAAAGACAGAAATACCTGTAGTCTGTGCAGCCACAGTAAATTGGTGAAGGTGTAGAAATGCAGGTATTGTGAACAAACAAAAGGAAGAAAAATATGCAGACAAAAATCATGGTTTATCTACAGAGATTTATTCCACATGGATGTGGGTAGCAGGCTGTGTCTAGACAAAGTTTTTCCTGTTTATTGTGCACCAAAAGTCACATGCAGGAATATGTGGTTAATGTACCCCCTCCAGAGCCAGCAAGCTTTGTTTGCAGCCCAGCACAACTTCAGTTTGGACAGATTTATCCCTTCACAACAAATGCAGGCTTGCTGTTCTTCAGAAACTGTGAGTTGTATTTTGGGCAAGTCCCTGGGATGTGGTTGTGTCCCAGGTGTACATGTTTGAATAGAAGGAAGGAAAAGATAAGTGTGGTTACTAATTACTTAAACTGGCAGGTTTGTTAGCAAGGGACTCTGAACTGCGTGCATTGAGGAAATGAAGATGCCTTTATATATTTTTGTTCATTAGCGATCGTGTAACCTGATTTCATAAAGTCAGCACATTTCTTGACTCCCCCCTTGGACAGCCACAGCTATAAATTCAGCAGGAAAATCTGTTTTATACGTTTTGAGAGCATGAGCATTGGCTCCTGTTGCAGAACCCTGCACACCCTTTGCCTCACAGAGAACTCTGACATCTTAGAAGACTCCACCTATTAAATCTGATGTGGAATAAATGCATATATGTAATACATATATGTAATATGCACATCTACATTATTATTAATAATGTAATTAGTTATGCATTACTGAGTGCATATGTACAATAGCAATTTACATTTATGCAACACTTTCTGCAGCTGTCGATGTACAGAACACTTACCAGCAGGTAGGTTTACCTGTGTGCCAGGAGTAGCAACATCCAGGCACAACTTAACAGCAGGACAGTCAATTTGGGGCGAGACATTCACGGAGACCCTGAGTAACAGGGGTCCTTGAAAAGCAGGGCCACACACGCGGGACTATCAACTCAGTTCAACTTTCTTGGAGTGTAAATGATCTTTTGCCAGAAGAGGGAAGAGTTAAGCAGCAGCTGGCGGGCCTCAAGGGTGGCTGCAAGGAGACCAAAGCATCTAGACTATACAATGGGTATTTTACTAGCTGTTCTGCGGAATTCAGCGGTGTTTGCCGTCTGGTGCAGTTCCTTTAGGATTAGTCACAGCCTTAAAACCACGTATCGAAGCATCTACGAGGCGCTTGAGCTTTTCTCGGCGGTGCCTTGCCCTGTCCAGCTCCTGCTCCACCCGGCCCTCCCAGCGCTCCCGCACCGCAAAAGCGACGAGACGGCGAATTCGCTCTCTAATGGGAAACACATTTCCTGCAAAAGCTCGCGGCTTTGTTCTCGGGACTCTGACACTCTGTAGCTGCCCGGCTCCGAGCTCCTTTCCCCGCGCACGGCCCCGGCCCGGCCGCGCTGCGGACAAAGGGGAGCGGAGCTCTTTGTCCGGGGCTCAGCCCAGCCCGGCCGGGGATGCTGCTCCATCGCCCCCGCCCGCCCAGCCGGCCTGTCCCGGGGACAGAACGGGGACA
>VYXD01006944.1:385-27338 GCA_013397195.1 Hylia prasina | reverse complement strand
CCTCCTACCCTCACTCTCCTCGCTTTCCCTCCCTGAATCCCGCCCTGCCCTCCCGGGTGCCGCCGCTTTCTCCGCCTCCCCGAAGTGCGGGATCGCTGCTGAGATGTGCGGTCGCTGCTCAGCGCTGCTGGAGCATCTCCGAGCAAACTCTCTGACGGCAAACTCTTCCACCAGAGAACGGTGGGAGCTGGTTTGGTAAAGGCATTAAGGCTCTGGTTATGTGCGCAGAGAGGCACGGAGTTTGCTGAATTCAAGTTTTGTAATAGAATCTTAGAATCACAGATTGCTTTGGGTTGGAAGGAACCTTAAAGTTCAGCTCGTCCAACCGCCTGCCATGGGCAGGGACACCTTCCACTATCCCAGGTCCAGCCTGGCCTTGGTCACTTCCAGGGATGGAGCATTCACAGCTTCTCTGGGCAACCTGTGCCAGTTTTGCCACCCTAAGTGTAAAAATCTTTTCATTGTAAATAACTTCTTTCTTATACTTAATGTGAATCGACATTCGTTCAGTCTAAAACTATTGCCCCTTCTTCTATTGAAACCGGCCCCATTAAAAAGTCTGTCCCCTTATTTTTACTTATTTCAAGTACTGAAAGGCTGCGTTGAGGGCTCCCTGGAGTGTTCTTTAGCTGAACAAACCCAATTTTCTCAGCCTTTCTTCACAGGAGAGGTACTCCAGCCCTCTGAGCATCATCTGGCTTCACTCCAGTAGGTCCATGTCATTCCTGAGCTGTCCTATCCATGTCCTTTCCTCTGCAGCTTCTCCTGTAGAGCTGGAACATCACAGAGAGGTGCTTGTGAGCCAGTACCTTCCCAGTGCTACCAGTGCTTCTTCACTCTGGTCACGACATGATTATTGCCACAGTACATGGACATGAGGTACCTTTTGAGCTTTCTTTATCTAATGGCACTTTGGGGTTTGGTTGGTTGGTTTTCAAACCTCTAAGGCTCCTTCTTGCAAGCTTTTCTCCAAATTGTTCCACCCAGATAGAAGTTTTGCAAAGGCATGTCCGTGATTTAAGGTGTGTCCATTAACTTTCCCCGGGGTTCTGACACCTTCACCTCACACAGACTGGGTTATTAACAATTCCATAATTATCTGCTGATACCTTTAACTCAGCAGAGGCAGCACCTCTGCTGACTGTGCAGCCATGGAAAACTGGGATTTCAAATCCAAGTGAGGACATTTGAGTCAGGTCACTTCCATGCTGTTGGCTGCAGGATGGGATGAAATTTTGGCTCCTGCTCAACACCTGCAGCCTCAATGCCAGCATGCAGGTGGGAGTTCTCAGTATAATTACGAGGGAAAATTAAAATCAAGATCTCTTAATCTCCCCTGACTATTGAGGTCATCTTTAGAGGGCGTAACTGCATTGTACTCAATTGTATTCCATTTAGAGGAAAATTAATTGCTTTTTCTTCCATCATAATGTAGCAAAATAATCCCCCAATCCCTGTTCAACGTGGCAGCAGACAGTTTGTCTGGCTCTTTGAGACATTCAATCTCTGTGCCAAAACAGTTCAGATCTGTAATTCCAACACAAATGTCAGATGGAGAAGATTAACATCTTCTTGAAAGTGAGCTCATGGTCCCCTCCTATGACTTCTCAGGAAAGTCAGTGTGACACTTTGCACTCCTCCTGCTTTGTTTATCACAGTTCATAAATTCCTAAGAACAAATTTTCGTCTGAGAGAGCCATGTGAAGAATCAGTTAAAAAGTGGCAAGCTAACTTGGATGAAGACTCCTTCCTGCTGAAGGGAGTTTTTGTGGCTATTCATTCTAGTTGTTTAGGGAGGTTCTATCTCATTTGAGAGAGTTTCCTTTCAAAAAGAATAGAAACAAAAGTGAAAGAGCCAGGGCACTACAGAGCACTCTTGTTCACAATCAGGAGTTGATTTGGATTCTGTATTTTTCCAGCCCCTTCATGGCTTTCTCCTCACCCTACAGCATTTAACAGAATTATTCTGTGGGTTAACATACTAATGGAGGAAAGTTTTTTTCAAGACTCATTTTGTTGCCCTCTACCAAGCATAGTCTGTGTCCCCCTGCCCATAATTTTAAATCCTCCACGGGTAGTTCTGATTTAATGCTTGTTTAATTAGTGCCAACTTTGCAAGGCAAAATTAATGAAGTACAATTTGAAAAGAGCAAGGGCAAAAGCACACTCAAATCCATCTCTTCAAAAAAATCGTGAGTTCACTATCTTTCTGAAGATTTAAGATCTGAAAATTTCATTACACAATGATAAACAGTTTATGAGTTTCCATAACACTGACATAGGATATTCCAGAAGTGAAACTCCAACCGTTTCCAGCATTGAATGCGCTTGAAAATCTTTGCTACTTTCAATGCTCACTTTTCTGGAATTAATTTTTGTCTCTATTAACCGTAAATTTATACGGAAAATAATTTGGTTTAAAGGTTCCAAGAGTTGAAAATGAGTGTTTTGATGAAATTTTGCCACAGTAAAGCTGGGGCATTGACACCAGCGGGAAGGAATGGTGTTAGCATGCTTTTAAACAGAATCAAGTCATGTGCATTTGTGAAGTGCTAGACCAGAGCATCTCCCCAGGAAAATCTCTGATACTTCCTGGCTCCTTCATCCTATTAAAGCTTACTCAGTGAGCCATTTAATTAGAGATAAACCTTAATCTGTCCTGTGGACTTAGGATGTGTCACTTGGCATGTCAAGGAAACACCTGGCAGGGGACCTGCCACACTTGTCCCCCAGCAGTGTGGCCAGTAGGAATGTAAAATGTCTCTGAAAATGTGTAAAAATGAAGGAAGATTGACTTGAAAAAGTCTTTCAGTTCCCATTCCTCAGCGATTGCAGTGATGGGGGTGATGAAGATGTTTTCACAGAGGATGTTTTCCAAGGCAGACAAACCTGAGCTTTCTGATACGTAGCAGTTCTTGACTAGGATTTCTCTGCTGAGCAGCAAAGGGGGTCGTGTTTTTCATCACAGCATGAAATTACAGTGCTGTAGCTGCAGAGAGGGAATGAAGCTGTTCCTCCTCCTCCCCAGCAGACACCTGAATGCTGCTTTGGTTTGGGCTTTGCTACCTCAGCCCTCAGTTCCCGCAGCGAAGCCGCTGACTGTTTGGCTCTGAGAGCACAGTGGGAGATTGCTGTCTCCTCTCCTTCCTGAAGGGAAGGGGAAGTTCCTGCCCACCTCTGCAGCCTCCCAGTTCATCTCTGGGGCACTGCTGCACTCAGGGCACAGGTCATGAGCAGCCCCACCCTGCCGAGCCCCCAGTGAAGCAGGCAGAAGGGGCAGCACAGGGTTAACCTTGCGGTGTGGTCCTTAGCCCTGCACATGTGCTGGGCAGATCACATCTGGCTCCTGTGCTTTGTTCATTCCTTCATGGTCCCTGTGCCAGATCCCGACCTCATGTTTTACTGTCAGTTGTAAACCATCTCAAGTCCATGAGTTCATTGTGATGTGTGCTGTTGTGGGATCAGGATCTGTTTATCAGTGCAGTACCCTTTTGGCCTATGGTGTTACACAAACAACTGCAATGGTCTGGCTGGCCCAAAACATACCTATGAATTAAGTTAGTCAGACTTGATATATCTTTTAATGCCCCAAGCAGTGGATTTGATAAAAAGAGCAGGCAATATCTGTGCATGGACATGCCACGATCTTGTCCAAAAATGCTGTAGAAAAAATACTCCAGACCTAACTTTGGATCTCTCCATTCTGGTTAAGAAATTCTTAACTAAAAATAAATACCTTCTGCCTGTTAATATACTGTATGTATTTTAAGCTTGTTAGTAACTTTTATATAGGGGCACTTCCAAAAGTATATTGTCCTTTATGTGCTCATTAAAAGTATATATCCTCTATGACTGCTCATTATGAAATCTCTCTTTGAGAGATTTAGTATCATAAAATCACTGAATGGTTTGGGTTGGAAGGGACCATAAAGCTCATCCAGTTCCAACCTCCCTGCCATGGGCAGGGATGCCTTCCACTATCCCAGGTTGCTCCAAGCCCTGTCCAGCCTGGCCTTGGGCACTTCCAGGGATCCAGGGGCAGCCACAGCTTCTCTGGGCACCCTGTGCCAGGGCCTCACCACCTCACAGGGATGAATTTCTTACCAATATTCCATCCAAATCTGTTCTTTTTCAGTCTGAAGCCATCCCCCCTTGTCCTAACACTAGTACTTCAGCTTTCAAGCACCAGGAATTGTCACAAGGCACATCCCAGGAAATATGTTACTCACTGAATCAATACAGCTGATTTCACTAAGGTGCTCTGACTGAAGACTCCTTCTCACAGTGGGGGTTTTTTTAACACAAATCATTTCCATGTCATTGTTTTAATTATGATTGTGGTCCCACAACAGTGAGTTTCTGTTTGACAGAAAGGTCTCATATTTCAACATTTCTCTTTCTCTTGGCGTGAAAGATTTTGGTTAAAGAAAAGTTTCTAAATACGTCATTTTGGAATAATTGAAATGACTTTATCACTGCTATAATGTATGTATTCATTGTAGGGGATACATAGCTCTGCTTTCCTGTATTCCCCAGAGATCTCTGAAGTAGCAGCAACTCCTTTCAACTGCAGATTCCAAAGCTGGACCTGGCCATGTGGCTGTTTCCTTATTACACAGCCAGTCTTGTGTGAAGCACTAGATGATGCTCTCTGGCTAGGGGAGCAAAGGGAATGTTTATAGATGCTCTTAAGTCTTTTTCTGTGTTACATGAGCAAAGTGATAATGTTGAAATAGGTTCATTGCACTCTCAGCTCTGGAGGGAGCTGGGAGGAGATCCATAACACATCCATCTGCCTCCACAACATTTCAGAAAGAGGAAGAATTGTCCCTGGCACACAGCAAAGCCTTGCTATGCAATCAGCTTAAGCCTTGAAGCATGAAATTTGATTTTCTTTACCATAGGCGAGTGCTTTTAAATGCCACTGAAAATGGAAGACAAATATTTCTCTTCAGGGTGCCAGTTGTGTATGCAGGGAAATTACTTTTTTTTGAGGCTTCTTCTCAGTAAAGCATCTGTCACACAGCTGTCTATCTTCATCTGGGCTACAGATTCCTCCTGGGACAGATTAAAATCAGGAACAAGGCTGTAAGTGGAGAAATGAAGGAGATTTCTGTTTCCTTGCTGATGGAATCTGCCATTCACAGTCCTCTGTGCTGGTTGCATCATGTCCAGGGCTCTGCTCAGATGTGCTCTCCCAGCTGGCAGCACAATCCTGTGGATGCAGAGGAACTGGGGAGAAGCAGGTGGGGATGATTTGTACTTCCATGAAGCCTCTTCCCTCTTCCTGGCAAACCAGGACATGATGGATTAGTTGAATGGGCTGTGTCTTCTCTTGTCGTTGAAAAAAACACGGAGTGAATTAAATTCTCATTTATGTTCTGGATAATCTGCTTTCCTGCTGTCATAGTTTGGTTCATCTACAACAGGTTTGATCTGTGTTGAGGATGTGTGGATTGGATTTTGCATTTATATCAGCACAGCCCTCACGAGAACACACTAATGGGAGTGGGGAAGAGGTTTGTTTGTGTCTGCAGCTACAAGAGCATCACTGTGACACAGAAGGTGATTCCCATTGCTGTGTCTGCACTTTCTGGGCTTATTCACTCTGTGTCCTGCTGCTCTGGGGACTTTGGGACTGCCTGGTGGCTGCTTTGTTCTGAGGAGTGGCACAGACCCTGGGAAACATCCTGGACTGCTCTGATCCCCACAGCATGCGGATCCAGCTCCTGGATGGTTGATCAAGTGCTGCATGTTTCACGACATACTACTTTAAGACACAAAAATTCTTCCACTGTTTCATTCATGTCCGTTGAAAGACTTCATGCCAGTAGAAAAATCCCTCTGCTCAGTCTTCCATCCTCTATGATTAGTATAAAGAGTAGGGAATAATAAGAAGAGAATACAGCCATGAATATTGTGGCTATTTTACCCTAAATGAGGGACATGGGGGATGGCATGCAGTGTTTCTCATGCAAGAAACACTTCTAAACCTTTCAGTGTGGGGGTACCTGCACCACCTGGCAGCTGTGAATTCAGGGGGGCTGGCTCAGGGACTAGCCAGGTGAGTCAGGGTTAGCCAGACTGTCCAGAGGCTCGTGAGCAGCAAACACGAGTCAGTGGAACTCCTGCAAGATAGGAGGAATTTGAATTACTGGTGGAGACTGCTGGGCTATCAGTTAGTTGGAGCAAAACAGAAAGGAAACCTTGGCCATGCCAATCACATCACGGTGGTGATTAAAAAAGTACACGTGCTTTGTGTTATAAAGGTGCTGTATAAATGTCAATTGCAGGCATTATATTAGAATTCTGTCTATCTTTGGTGACCAGTTGGTATTTTCAGTGACACCTAACTGCAAAACTGTCTTCTTTCCTGGAAATGGGTCATTATAGGGCAGAGAGCAGAAATTCCCCATAGCATCTGCCAAAGAGAGCCTTGAAACAACTTCTGGCCACAAGAACAGAGACTGAATTGATCTGGAGCTGACAACAGATGGGAAATTTTTCTAGATGCAAGGTGTTTCCTGGGGCTTGTACAGCACTGAAATACAGTAAACAGAAAGAACTCAAGGAAGAATAGAAAGCGAAGCAGTGTCCTAGGTCAGTGTGCATTTCAGTTTCATCATTCCTACTCCAAACTTGTGTAATATTTAACTGAAAAAAGACATTTATAACTATAACAATATTTAACTAAAAGCAAACTGCAGTGTACTTCATCGAGCTGCAGTATATTTACTCTTGGACCAAGATATTTTGCTTTTCCTCACTAATTTTCAACTTAAACTCAAGCTAACATTGATTGGCAAAACAAGAACTCGAATGTCTGGGAATAAAACTCATACAACAAACACTTCCCTGGGCTCTTTGAAGCAGGATTTCCTTATTTATTTGGAAAGGACATTGGAAAAGACTTCTGACAATAAATATGTAATGCAAAAAATCTTAAAGTAGAAAAATAACACTTAAAAAAAAAACCCCACTGGTTTAAGAGCTAATGATTGCTACACAGCAATCAATTTGCTTGCTCTGGATAGCCCACAGCACTTGTCTTTTTCCATTAATTTTTAGCTAGCCCTGAGATGTAACTTAATACAGGAGTACTCCACCAAACAAACCCTGGAGACCTTTTCATATCTTTGCAGGCAAAATATTCCTTGTGTTTCCAACTTTGTTCAGTCATTACTCTTATTTGTCTGAACACCACAACAATATCAGCAGATTAACTACTGCTCTGGTCACAGAGTTTTTAAGTAATCCATTAACCAGAAAGGTGATTCAGGCAATGCAAATAAAGGCTGTCTGAAAACAACATGTAAGATGTCAACACTTGGAAGGAATCAGTTTGCACAGAAGTGCTTTGAACCCTACCAAAGTATCATCCTTCATTGTTCCAGGTGTCTCCTCAGACCAGAGTGCACAGGATTCAGGAATCCTTTCATTTTGGATGGGAATTCCAGGTGGACTTTTAGGGTTGTTTGGTCTTTCTACAGCTGGAGACACAAGCCCCTCCAATTCTGCTGTCTCCTTGGTGCAGCCCCAGTTTCTGAACTGGGAGAAGGAGACACTTAAAACAGTTTTTCTGCCAAAGAAAATGACCATGTAATGACATCATCTTGATATAGGTGACCTTTTTTAAGTTTATAAAGATTTGTAGATGTAATAAGGAAAATAAAAAAATATCAGATTTTACGGTGAAGGAGGAAAGACTGGAAATAGAGGAAGTATGTGCTGGGGCTTCAAACATAAGCCAGATACTAAAGGAATCCAGACTTGCCTGTGGAACATTTTGCAATAATAAAATAATTTCAGAACTTTTCAATTATGAGTGTTGGAAACTTGTTTTGGCAGAATCAGTGCATGGGATTTCCATGGCAAAGGCTGGGGAAGATGTTTGGGCCCTTATTAAAGCTACATGGACATACTTGAGGTCTGTGTTTCATGCCAATATTACCTGACTGGGTAAGATTTTGCTCTTATTTAGTCTCCTGGATAATTTGGGGGGTTGGGTTAAGCTGGGTAAGAATTTGTGGGGTTTGGGTAATAAAAAGATTGGGACTGTTGCAACAGAATGTTTACATTAAAAGAATAAATGCAAAAGTAATTTCTGTATAACTATCACCAAAGGACACTTGAAAAATAATTGATGACTGCAATCAGCCACTAAAATAGTTCTTCAGCACAGTCAGATTGTAAAAATACCTCCATGACTGACTTAATTAAAACAACTACCAAGGGACTTGCCTTGGCCTAAAATAATATGTCCCTTTTTATGACTTTTGGAGGCAGGTGAACTTCTCCTTATCTTCTCTAAGGCTCCTGTCCAGTGACATATTTGGGACAATTAGGTCCTTAATCACCTAACGAAGAAATATCACTCACCCTGGCAGCAGAGAGCTGTCCCTGGCTCAGAGATGGTTCTGGTGTGTGACTCAAGGGCTTAATTTAAAAAAAAAAAATGGACCTTAATGATGCAGATGCTGTTTTGTGAAGGGAAAACACCAGGAGATGATGATATGGCTTCACAAAAATAACATCCCCCCCTCTGCTGGTGTCGTTGGTGTCAGTGGCAGGAGCAGGATGTGATAATTGGGTAGGATGTGATACCCATCTATCCAGACAAAGCACAAATGGGGAGCCATGGTTAGGAGATGCACTGAGGTGTTAGACGTGCTCACCCCTTCTCAAAGGAAGAAAGCTCCACTTCTGCCTTCTTCCCATCTTGTTCCTGACTCCATGGTCTTGCTGCTTACCTTGGATCACCTCTGGAGTTCATCAGAGCCAGTACAGCTCGTTATTCCCACAAAACACCAGGAAGTTCTCACTGGGCTGGCAATGAGGACTGGCTCAGTGAGGGGCCCAAGCCCAGGGCAGTGCAAGGAGAGGTGGGAGCCAGTGCCAGGGTGAGGACAGCCCTTCCCTGGCCATGAGGAGGGCTCAGCTGCCCACCCAGCACAGCCTTAGCCACTCCAGGGTAGTTTTGTCAGTGCAGAGGTTGGATCTGGCTCATCTTCAGGCACTGGCTTTTGTTGACTTGATCGTTTAAAGGAAAAGAGAAAACGAATGGCTTTCTCATCAACCCTGGCATGAATTTTTAACGAGTGCTTTCAGGCTGCTGGAACTCTCCTGTCAAAGAGGTTAGTGGGGTAAATCCTGCCGGTTATGTAACACTCATTTTGGGGAAAAAACAGCTTTTATAAGAAACACAATGGTTATTTCTTCCAGTGAGGTTAACATTGGTTTTGTTTTCCTTTTCTTTGTTACAACCAGTTTCATATTTAGCTTCAACGTTCTCTGAAGGGAGTGGCCCACAATTCAACCTTTCTGTTTCTGTCACCAGCCCCATCCTGAAGTGCCTTCCAGGCACCAGGGCAGCCTGTGCCAGGTGACACCTCAGTCAGACACAGCTCAAGAGAAATCACCAGCAGCTTCCCTGAACTGGTGCTTTGACCATCCCAGTGGAATATCCATTTACAGCTCCCACTTCTTTTCACTGTGTTTGAAAGAAAAATTCAGTTCCCCACACAGGTTTGTAGTGTGGTCACAGGGAGGGTTTTGCTGACCTCCTTCAGAGGTGAGGAGGTGCAGGGTGAGAAATCCCATCCAAGGCTGTGAGCTGCCCTTTAGTGAACAGGCTGGGAAAATGGGTCAGTCCCTGACAGGGGTGGGTCAGTCCCTCACACCCTTCCTTCCACCTCAGCTTCCCACACAGATGTCAAAAATGTGCTGATGTTGCTCCCTGCCAGCACCCAGCCCTGTAAAGCACTGGGCTGTAAAAAAATCTGCCTTATGCAGGGAAACAGATCCTTCTCCCATCTAACACCTTTTACAAAATTCACAGTGGACCAGGGGAAGCACCTCTGGCTTGCCTGTGAATGTCATGGGGTCGATGTGCATTTTTAGCATGAGACCTTCGAACTCACTGTCATCAACTGAAACTGGAGAATGGAGAGTGAAACTGCAACCTTTATCTGAGCAGTGAGGCTGCTATAGACCCCATGGTGTTTGCCAGTGCTTCTGTTCTGCTGATTGCTGATAGATATGCAGGTTTTATTTAAATTCAGGATTACAGAAGACAATGAGGTGCTGTGCAAATCCAGACTGAAGGGTTGCTAGGATTGCCCAAGGGTTGTTGGGAGTGAATACCCAAAGCTTGCTCAGCTCTGTACATAGCTTTCTTTTCTATTCTTCAATGTGTCTTCTTCAGAAACATTTACCACCACTGCCCCTCTGTCACATGGAAGGGGTGCTGTTTAGTTTCTATCACTTGAAACTGATAAAGTGTCAACAAGCAAGGGATGCTTTTTTCGGGAGCCTTTTTTTACAGCTGGTTATGAAACAGCAGTTTGGTTGTCCTTGCGAGGTATTAATGGGGAGGAAGCTGGAAATATTTTTAAAATGCATAGTCTATTTATTATGCTCATTTCCTCTTTCCTTGCTCAGAAATTGTCTCGGGGTCACTCGAGGCTGTAACTGGACATGCACAGCAGCTCTCCCCGGGCTGCCGTGCCTCCTGCAGGCTCAGATTTGCCACCTGCGGTCACGTTCAGAGTGAAACGAATTCTTTTGGCAAGAATTACAGGCAGTCCTGAAAACTTGTGTGCAGGTATGGCAAATCAGATATGATGTCCTGAACATTTATAGCAGTAATCTGTTTGTTTTCTTGTGCTAGCCTAGCACAGCTACACAGGGATTTATTCTCCAGGGAACACAATAGCTGGATGGGGATAGCAGAGATTGCTGTGATAATGTATTTGCAACTCATCAGCAGGACAAAGCACTAAAATTCTTTGAAGCTTCCCACAAGGAATTCGGCATGTCTGAGTCAACCAGGGGAAGGGCTGGGGTCTGGGTCTGGGGGAGGGCTACAGCAGCAGGAGGTGGAAGCTGGCAGGAGGAGATTTTTGGTATGAAGAAAAGCAGATGTGAACACAGCGTTTATCCAACCTCCCTTTCCAAGCACCGCTTCCTGCCTGCTGAGGAGGCACATTTTTGTTTTGAAAGAGCTGAGTCAAGCCCCGGTATTGCAGAATGGAAGCTCCTGAGGTGGGTTTTGATGCTGCATCTGCCTGAGCTCACAGAGGAATCCCCTTCTCTCCACCAAACCGGTGCCAGCTTTCCTGCCCAGCTGAGGGCTGTGTAGGAACAGGCTCCCATCCAAACAGGACCAGATTCAAGTCTGAGTATGGATCAGCAATGCTCCATCTCTGCCAAATATGCCCCTGAGGCTGGTCTCTGATTCCCAGCATCAAAAGCAACATTGCAGAAGGAACAAGAGCAACACCAGAGTTGCAGGAATCAGGTTGATTCTGTTGCCTTTGGGAATTCTAACGCTGAGTCTGCCACAGGGAAAAAGACTTGGAGAAGCTGGGTGCAAACACTCAGCAAGTTGCTTTAGATTTTAAGTTTCTTTGTCTTAAGAGTCAGTTTTCTTCAACACTGAATCTTTTTGAAGGTTAGAGGCAGTGATTCACAGAGCTACCATTGCCTTAGTCAGAAAAGAACCTGTTGCACATCAAAATAGGTTTAATAATCTCTTTCATTCTCTTGCAAGTCTCTCCTTCTATCAGAGTGGCAATATTGCCAGCCAGCTGACTGCCAGGGTCTCCGGAGTCTGGTTCTTAAAATGCAATACAGGAAATCCCCCACATTCAAAAAATGTTCCAGAGGTAAGATTTGTAGGGAAAAAACACAATAACTTCTGCTTCATTTGCACTTTGCAAATCAAGAGGGGCCTGAAGGGTAGGCTGCATTCCTTGTCTGTAATCCTGGCTTGCTGTGGGTCTGACTCTGATCCTTGAGGTCACATAGTGGTTTTAACTCCAGATTTGCATGTGAACAAAGCAGCTCAGTGATGCTCCATGTTTAGGCATGACTTGCAAGCATGCAGCAAGTGGAGGATGTGTCTGCAGTGTGACCCTTCAGCTGCTGGTGCTTGTCTCATCCCACCAGATATAAATTTGTGAGTTATTGGTTCTCTTTGTGCCCCTCCTTAGAGCCAGTCCTGATGCAACAGCCTCCACAGGCCCAGAGGTCACTGCTTATGATGGAGTGCATGGAGAGAGAGAAAAAAAAAATCCCTCTGACCTCATGATTTCTTGGCTAAATCTGGCTGAAGGTTGAATGGCTGCACTCCCCTCAGAGCGACAGGCTGACAGGTCCCCACAGGTCTGAAGGGAAAACATTTTGTTTTTCTGAGCTCTGAACTTCTTACTGGAGTTTTTATGGCTGGAAATTTACCTTTGCTTACTTTAAGAAGCAAGCATTTGTGAATCTGTGCTTGATTAATCACCTGTTTTTGAGAAGGTGTTTCTGTAGACAGCATCAAAGTGATGGAGATGTCAACCAAGAGGAGATCTGCCAGCTCAGAGCTCCTGAGAGCTACGCTGGGCTCTTTGTCAGATTTCTCCTCTGCCTTTAGCCAGATTATTCAGTTTTTCTTCCATGCTGTGTCCCTGTCTTCAAGGAGACCATCAGGTGGAAGAAATCCCAGAAACCAATCCCCCCCAGGTGGATTGTGAAGGATTCATGCCTGAGGAGCACTTTGTGGGAATTGACTTCTAAGACTGAATTATTGATGCATTGACAAACCTCTGCTTTATTTTCAGAGGGAAGGAATGTCATGAGAAACAGACTTAAAAACCCTACTAATCAGATAATCCTTGAACTTCTGCTGCTCCAGACCTGAAGTCTCCATATCTGTATGGATGTAGAGGTCTATTTTATGAATAAGTGCACCCTCCTACCTAAACCTGCACACAGACATTCAAATACATGTATATATTACAGATCTAATTCCTCCCAGTCTATGGTAATCCTGGTTTGGTGCACTTAGCAAAACTTTGATTTATTGTACTATAAATACTCTGGATGACATTCATCCTCAGATGGAGTTCTGCTGTAGTTGAGACAAATACATGTTTTGCCTGTAGAACACCTGCTATTACCCCTTCTTAACGTGGAGAATGTTCATTTTTCAAGCAAATACTGTTTGGTAAGCATGTAGCTCTCCAAAATTCTTGTCAGGTTACTTTGTTATTTCTGACAGCCTGGAGCAGAGGTTTGATGTATGTTTAATGTATTTACACTGACCTGGAAAATTTGCAGTTTTTGTAAAACATAATGTATTCACCTTTCTTTTTCTCAGCTTTATGTTGGTAGAAGGCACAATATCCAACCTGGCTTCCAAAGTTTCTCACCCAATTTCTGCGTTTTGGTGGAGTCTCAGCTGTTAACAGCAGAGTGCAAAAGACTTGCAAGGGTAAGAGAAAGTGAGCAGGGTGTAAGAATTAGGTGATTCTAGGCAAGATATTAATCTTCTGAGCAGAAATGTTCAGGTGCAGGAAGCTTTGGCTGAAGTAAATATAAAGGCTTTAGGTTGTATTCAGATTAAGACACTATTCATTCAGTATCAATGCTGACAGATCTGTGTAGCTGCAGAAGAGTTTGTGCCTTTTATCCTGACACAGACAACACCAACAAAAAGGTCAGCCAGTGGTCACATTATGGAGCTGAATGTTTTCACAGACTCAACCATCGTGCCCCAAGGAACACAAACGTTTTTAAGGTATGTGGTATCTACTTTTGAAATTCAGTTTTCAAAAGAAAAAAAAATAAAAATATCTATCTATCTATCTATATATCTATATATCATCAATATATCTATATATCATCAATATATCTATATATCATCAATATATCTATATATCTACCTATATATCTAGATATCTGTATATCTAGATATCTGAAGCATTTCTTCCTAGTTGTGGCAGTTTAAATTGCTGTGGCTCAGTTCAGTGCTGAGTGGAGGAAACACAGCTTGGGCTGTGCTGCTGGCAGCTGAGGTAATCTAGTCACAACTTGCTGTGACTCTCTTGTTATGAAATCACTGGTACTGGATAAACACAGGACATCTGCCTTCCATCCCTCCTAACACCTCCATTTCGACTGTAAATAATGCTTGGTGTAGCACTGACCTGAACTGAAAATTGTAAATTTGCGGGTGACTGAAGACACCACAGAGCTCTGCACTGAGGCATCAGGGACAGGAGTGATCCCTGCAGGAATCCCAGAGGCACAAATAGTGCTGGGAGCTCACCCAGCTAATGGGATTATTGGGGAAGAATGTCGTGCCCTTCAGGAATACAGTGAGGGGCCTTATTGGAACAAGCACTGCAGTGTTAGGGTGCAACCTTACCCTGCAGCAAAGCCAAGGAAATGGCCTGTGGATGCTGCAGAGGGACTGTCCTGTCACTCAGCTCCTTGCTCCCACTGCCACCAGGAATCAGCATTCACCTGTCCCTGCCCTGGGCCAGCCCACGGAGCAAAGCAAGAAATGGCAACAGCTCCACGTAAACAGAGAATAATTCCTTTTGGCAGTCTGCTCCCTGACTGGAGTTTCCTCAAATGTTTTGTTTTCACAGCTGATGTTTTTTGGGTTGAAATATGTGCGAGTGTCTTTGGGACCTTGCATTGGATGTGGGCCTGCCCTCGTTCCAATTCACAGCAAGAGCCACATGAACTGCAGCAGGAACAGGCTCGTTTTATGGCTCACAGCCTGGAAATACTCCTCTCAAAACAGTGTGGCTTTCCAAAACTGGATATGATCAACAGTATCTAGGTTAGATGGCCAAATAATCTGTGAAGAAGCCAAATACAGACATGCTTTCCTTTAAAGGCAGTAAAAAATGCTTAAGAAACCAGGTGAAGGGTTGCCAAGGGTTCCACGAGTTTTAAGTTTAAGGAATATTTGCTGTTTAGCAGTTATTTACTCTGGCTGGATTTATGGATCAAACAGAAGAAAACCTACCTTGACTTAAAAGTCAAGGAAAAGTACTTGTATTTTTACTTATTTCACCTTTCAGCTCTGATGGACTTAAAACCAAAGCTCTGGTAATGTGTTTGTGTATTTGTCTAAGCCCATAAACATAATCCTAGCCCTCAAGGGCTTACAGTCAAAATCATTTTTTTGCAGCTCCTTGGGTACACTGAGACAAGCTGAGCAGCACCGATGGAAGAATTGTGATAGTTCACCTCCACTGTACTTGCAGGGCTGATGTCTTAACCCAGCTGGGCATGGAAAATTACATCTGTTGCTGCTGTCAGGTTGGTAGGAACGTCTTTCTGTTTCAAAAGCCTTTCACCAACTGCACCTGTAATCACAGAAAAATCTCTCAGTAAAGCACCCGAGGCATGCAGGGAATGGAGAACTGCCCCCAGCAAGGTGCTCTGTCTGCTCCTGTTCCTCCCCAGTCACTCTGCTGAGCAAGCTTTCTCACTTGTGTGAAATGCTGATGTGGGAGGGGGATTCCTTGGCTCCCACCCCTCCTGACATTTTCAATGCATTTCCTAGGCCCATTTTTCCATCCTGCAGTGTAAAAGTAATTTTGATGAAATCTTGAGTGAATTAAACTGCAACACAGCGATCTTCTTGCTCAACTCATATTTGCTGTCTGCCTTATTTATGTGGAGAAGAAGCACTTGGGCATGCCAATTATCCTGTCATTTATTTGCCTTGTGCATCGTGCCTTTGGCTACTAGAATTAAACTGGAAAATACAATTAAAAGCATTAGCTGTAGCAGACATACAAAAAAATATCATTACATGCTTGACAATGTTCTCCTTCATATTGTTAATCCCTGCAGATCTACCTGTGCTATTAGATTTCATATACAGATCTTATTTTTCTCAGAAGGCTACATTAATTGGAAGGAGCATTCCTGTTTGTATAAGGAAAGAAAAGAAAGACATCACCATGCTGGAAAGCCTCATCTGACTTTTCTTGGTGAGTATGGTCTAAACTTGAACTTGAATTGAGCAAATATTATTCAGGCTTCAAAATGTTTGCAGATGGCTGGACAATGTTGTTAGGTAATGTGTTTGGCTTGCTGCATCGTGGAAAATATTTGTGTGTAAACTCAAATTGTTATGTAAACACAAACTTTTACATAAACAAAGTTGGTCTGTGATAAAAAGCAGAGAGAGGCAGCTCAGATGGGATCTGGATCCTTCCTCCCTGCACACCTCACCAGGAAGCAAGGGCTTGAGAGCCACGCTGGTGATCTCTTGCAAGGAGCAAACCTAAATACTGAGAGGACAAATTTCCCTCACTCTTCATTCCCAAATGAAAATACATGATCACAGAAAAGCAAAATTCTTACACAGAAAGTAGCAACAGCAAGTTGGAAAGCACTGCTGCTGAGCACAGCACTGAAATTGCTGTAGTTCTTTCCCTGTGAAAATATTTTGCAGGAAAAAAGTTCCTGATAAGATAAGAAAAACCTGAAATGGTATTAACAGTGCAAACCCAGGTTATTTGCATTATCAGTGAAATTGAGAATCCATGAATGCCTTATACTTGTGGCTTTCAATTAATTTGTGGCCTTCTTTATGGTGAGAATATATTATTAGTAATATAAATAGTTCACAAAACACTTTAAATACATACCTCTTAACCTCTTGTAGAAACACCCCATTGCAAGAAGACTTTATTGCAAAGACCTCACAGAAATCCCTGTCACCCTCAGCTTGAACCTCCTCTCTGCCTCTGGCTGCCACAAAGGAAGTATTTCCAAAGAAAACAATCGTCTAAAGAAACCAGGGTGGGAGAAATAAAAGAGTGAGAAAGACAGACAAATCTGGACAAGTTGAACGTAGTGGTGACATGTCTGCATCTCCAGTGAGGTGATGGAACCAGGCTGGCACCTCTGCAGAGTCAAAAACAGACCAGGCTGGAGAAAGGTGATGTTTTCCTTACCCAGGGCCTGCATTTCCAGCCCTGCATGCTGTGCTGCATGCAAACATGCTAAATACGTGAGACATTAAATCCCAGCTATAAAACGAGCTGAAATTACAGGCGTTTCTTGGAAGAACAGTTTTTTGCAGAATGGTAGTGCCAGGAGCAAGATACCTCTGGTTGTGTGCTGGTTGCAACATTTTATCGTTTCTTGTTAGTCCTGATAAAGGCTGTAAAGGAGTGTATAAACCAGGCAACCTTGCCCAGCTGGACTTGTTTCATTTAATGATTACTGCTCAAGGTAGACCAGAGAGAAAACAGAAATGAAACTCTCTACACCCAGGGCAAACAAAACTTCAGATTGACGAGATACTTCAGAGCCGGTTAAAGTAGTCTTTTCCTCAGTCATAAGGGGTTTGGTTTTGGCTGGTTAGGTCTGGATACTTCCAAGAAGCTTTTGCTAGAGGGCAGAACTCTCCTGATTTGCACAATTCCCAACATTTCCCAACGTTTCTCAAGATGCCTGTTTAGTGCTGCTGCCTCCTGACTCCAGGAGGGCAGGGCTGAGTCAATAAATAGGCAGGGCTTTTTGGCCAGCCTCCTTCCCTATTAGCTGTGAGCAGCAGATTGTTTAGTATTTGAAGCACTCTGCTGAAACCACACTGGCTCATTTATTTTCAAACATTTCAGGGAAAGGGAAACAAGCTGAGTGGAGGGGTGGAGCAGATAAGCAGCAGTGTTTTTCTCTCCTTGGCTAAGTATTTTATTTATACTGTGGAAAGCACCAGCTCTGAAAGTTTTGACCTTACCTATGTGTGTTGCAATTTGACTATTCAGAAAAGTAAGGTAGATTCCCACGTGTACCCTGCTTGTTTGTGCCAGTCACTGGTCTCTTTGCTCTGGTCTCAGAGGTTCCTTCAGCAGCACGTTAGATGAAGCAGCTACAAATAATGTGGGCAAAAGTTTTTCTAATCTGAGTTAGGTTTATCCCTATTCAAACCTCATTGATACAGCTTGAGAGGTGCTCGCAGACCCCTCTGGCTGGGGCAGCAGCTCCTGCATTTGGGGTCTTGGGGTTCCCTCTCTGTCAGCTGTGGCCCCAGAGCTCCTCAGGACAATGTCAGTCTCGCTGCTGGATTCAGCAGACTGTTGTTAAGGTCCTAAAATGACAATATGTCAGTCATCTAATTTCTTCCTTAATAAATAGCTAAGTCTCCTCAGCTGTGAGGAGTGTAGTGTTTTCAGAGGACTCTCTGTGCTCCCAAGCCTGCAGCAGCTTGGTGTTGTGGGAGCATTGTCAAGGAAGAAAAGAGCAAACCTGCTCAGTTAGAGCATGTGCCAGCCCAGTGGCTGCTGGTGTTTTTGTGTCCTAAAATCCTTGCCTGTACAAACAGTGCTGACCGACACTGTGGTGAGCTGGGGCATTCTGCAATGCTGTGCACAGGAGATAGGAATCCAATGGATTGTGTGCAGGCCCTGTGGCTGAGCCCTGGGCCAGTGAATCCAGCCTCAGGCTGCTCCCTTGGGGAGCACAAAAGGAGCTCCCCAGGCTGCCAAGCCATCTCTGCCGGCTAAACTCCCAAGCTCTTCCTGCAAGCCTAAACAAGGAAGTGCCTCCATTGTTTTGCCTGGCCAGTTTCTGAAGAGCTGGCCTGTGTCCAGGCCTTAGGGAAGCAGTGACAGAAGCGGTGGAATTTCCCTGCCTCACCTGGGGCAAACAGCTGCCCCTGCCCATGGGAGAGCTCCTGCTCCCAGGCCTAGTGGAGGCACAAGAGTTTAACCCAGCTGAGCTTCAACCCTTGCTGGCTTGGTTCCTTGGAAACTCCTCTCCCCAGTCTTGATGTCACCCTTCCCACCCAGTAAAGATCCCCTGGTTCCTGAGACAGCCCTTCGGCAAAAGATGAAGTATTAACAGGAAAATTGCCTCTGCTTTAACTTGTTATTCATCTGGAAAATAAATGACTTCAGAATTTCGTTATGGATCCTGGCACAGATTAGCTTTTAATGATTCCTGTGTCCTGATTGATTTGGAAGTGGAAAGATAGCTGGTTTTGCTCCCAGCTCCAGCTTTTGAAACTGAGTCTGGGTCAAGGTGAGTTGCTTGGATGTTTGCAGGAACAGTGTGGTGAGTGACTGCTGTCAGCTGGGGCAAGGAGGTGCTGAGTTAACCCTGCTGCCCTTAACCCACTGCAGCTTAGCAAACAAACCTGTTGAGGAAGTTTTAGGAGGAAGAGCACCCAGATGTGTTGGCTCTGCTGCATTAACATGCAAACAGCAAATGGCTTTTTACAGCTCAGGAGATACAAATACATAGAGCTCAGCGATAAAAATAAACGCTACTCAAGCTGCAGCTGCATTTCAAAGTGACACTAAAGAGTAAGTTAGAATTGGGATTTGCATTTTGGAGTGAAGGCCCAAAGAGATTGCATGAGTGGCTGATGAAGTAAATGTGTAAATCTGCCTCAAGCAGACTTGTTTAGATCTTGCTTAAACTCGGACTCTGCCTTGGAAATTCAGGTGAGAAGATCACCTGTCCAAGATTATGACACTTATGAAAATAAAAGGCCTGTGCCCAAATTCATGCCAACTTTGTCATTTTAGCTTGACTAAAGGACCATTATAAATCTAGAGCCAGCCTATAATCCTTAATGAAGTGGTTCTAGGTTTGTACTATGGCAATTTCTATGTATATTTGTGTGTGTATATATACATATGCACAAGTATCATTTATAGCAAGTAGTTTCTGAGAGCGTGCCTAAAAATATACATTGGCTCAGGCTTTCTCCAGCTTCACCATGCCACTCATGGTGAGACATGTAATTCCATAGGCCCTGCTCACATTTGTACCTGTCTTTGATTTTTTGTAATTCTACTGTGGAGTTGATTAAATCTGTGTCTGTGTCCAAAGAGACTCCTTGCATTCCAGATATCCTGTCTGTGGGCCACTACTCTGAGGCTGAACATGAAATACCAATGTACAATATCTGATCTCTGATTAATCACCTGGTATTTCAGCAGATCATACAGGACCTCAGCTAGACAGTTGGTTCTTTGTGCTCAAATCCAGGCTTAGACTGTGCCTCCGGGGCATTGCTGTGACTGTGAAGTAACAAGATGACTGTCCACACAGACCACCAAAACCAGGATTTGCAATGGTATGGTATTTGGAAAGGCTGGGAAGTTCTGTTGCACTTGTGCAGGGGAACTGGTTGTGAAAAAAAAATAGGAATGCAAAAGGAAATTGGGAGTTTTGGAGGGGTTTTTTGCAGGGTTTTTTTCAGGGATTTTTGGAGCCCCAGCGCTGGGTGCAGGCCCTGACCCCTCCTGCTGAGTCACTCCAGCTGCACAGGGAGATGAGGAGGCATGTCTGACTCCTGCCTTTGCTTGCCCCTCAGCATAGGATTTTTCGGGGGAGGAAAAAACCCTTATGAATAGATACAGTCACACCAAATGTGCCCTGCTGCTTTGCTGAGCTGTTCTGGCTTTGCAGTGCTCCACAACCCTGGCACATTTATGGATGCCATGGCTGCTAATGCAGCATGTGCATGTGGGCTGGGTGTGAAAAACAACAAAGGTAACTCATCTGAAAGCTAAAATAACTCAAACCCCAGCTGCTGGCTGTGCCATGGAACCCTCTGCTCCCACAGGCCTCACAGCAGAGCATCAGGGCTGCTTTGCCAGTGGGGTTCTTGGAAAGCTCATCTCCTCCCAGCATCAGGAGCACGGTGCACAAGGGCTGTAAAAGCTCCTTTGTTTTCTTACAGTGAGTTACCTTTTGCACCATTAAAAGAGCAGAGATGCCACAAGGGCAGAAATAGCCCCATTTCTTCAGGTATTACTCTGCACCATTTCCAGCTGCATTTCACAGCTCTCTGTAGGTTTTTGGAGATGCTGCTTGTACTTCAATGCAGTCCTCACTGACACAGACAGATGTCAGTGCAGGCAATGGAGTTAGCCCTGAAAATACAGCTCTCCATGAGCATGGAGATGGTCCTGGAATTGAGATAGCCCTGAAAATACAGCTCTCCATGAGCATGCCCCATGCCCTGGGCACAGAGAAGCAGATTTCCCCTGGGTGCACTCCCTCACCTTTCTGGCTCTGCAGACGTGCTCAGGCAGCTGCGGCGAACTCGGGTCACTGCACACACCCCAGCTGGGTCCCAAGGTCTGAACTAACAGCCAGATCACCTGAAAAACACCCTCACAGCCTGCCAAGGGCTGAATCATTCATGCTGAGGAACCACAGAATGTTTGGGTTGGAAGGGACGTTAAAGCTCATCTCCTCGCACCCCGTGCCAGGGGCAGGGACACCTTCCACTGGATCAGGTTTCTCAAAGCTATGGCCAAGCTGGCCTTGGACACTTCCAGGGAGGGGGCATCCCTGGGATGGAATGAGGTATTTGTTTGTTTGGGGGTGTTTTCTGGTTTTTTGGTTTTTTTGTTTTGTTTTTTTTTTGCAAGAACTCTGAATAATCCTTCATTGGCATGACTTTCCTGTCTTGTCTGTGCATGAATTCACAAGTCACCGCTGCGCTACCCCAAACGTTCTGGTGCAGTTCCCACGATAACAGTATCTGCTTGACAGCGTGGTTTTACAAATTGCTGCATCAGACGTTGCTTTGAACACTCCCTCTGCTGGCTGTACTGCAAAAGATTGTCTTCTAAGTAAAAACCTCACACTGGAATTAGATTGTCGTGAATTTGCAGAAAGAATTCCCTTTATTCCTTCACCACACCCTGAATCCCACCTCTCAATGGCACTGAGTGTACTGCACCTGTCCTCACACTGGGACAGTGTTTTCGGGAGAGGGACTTTCCTATAACACCAATTATTATTGCTGATTTAGGTCTCTTAATATAAAACTTATTCTCTTTAACAATTTTTGCCTCTCCTATACCCACAGACTGTCTTATGATAGGAAGTGTTGGAGTTTGAGATTCTGCTTCAGAAAGGAATAGTTGTTGTAATGGAAGCATTTAGTGTTCTCTACATTTTATAAAGTTATTTAAAATATTGTTTCTGTAAAAACAGCTTTAAAGGAGCTATTGCAGGGTGGGGTGGGTTGTTTTTGTTGGGTTTTTTTTTTGTTTGTTTTGTTTGGTTTGGTTTGGTGGGGTTTTTTTGGGTTTTTTGGGGCTTTTTTTTGCCTGTGTTCCTGCTGAATAGTTGATACACCCTTTAAAATGCTGTAGAAAATAATTTTGAGAAAAATATTAGATTTACTTTAGGGATGAATTTAGTCTCATACTAATGATGTGTTGCCAGCTATTTCGATGTTAGATGACATTTACAAAAGAAGTAAATGCCATTGGATTACTGCCAGAACAACTTCAAGTAAGAGCCAGCAGAAAACGTGTGTCTCCCCTGAGAATGAACAAAGTAAATCATGGCCCAGCTCCAAAGTTTTCTAAGTGTGAGTCAGGGAGCAGAGCCCAGCCAGGCAGGATGCAGGAGGAGGAGGATTTTTGGGATCCAGCTGTGTCAGGCACACCTGGCTCAGGCACAGCCCCGTGGGGCACCTGCTGCTGCTCCAGCTGAGGGTGGGAGGTGGGAAATGGGGCACAGGGACAGCCAGGCTCGGGATGTGGGCACAGCCACGCTCACTGCCCTGCCTTGCCAAGCCCTGCACACTCAGATGTTTTCTGACATCTGAGAAAACGTCACTGGAAAAAAATGTTCTCTGTGGCCCAGCCTGTTTTTTAATGCATTCAGTTTCATGCATGCAATTTCATGCAAGTAGGAATATGACTCTTGCTGTCTTAAAAAAATACGGTTGTAAGTCTTTTGAAGCATTTTTCCCCCACCAAATTTCAAACATACATAGAACCTATTGACACATAAAGATGTGTTTATACATCAGAATGGAGAATATGAGTTCTGCTCTTTATCCTGAGGAAGAGTAACACCACCAGTGCAGGTTTGTCCACTCCTCAAGCACCAGCAGATGTGGTCACCATTAACCATTGGGCAGAAATGAAGTACAAGGAGGTGACCCTCACAGCCCATGTTTCCTGCCTTGAAAACAATCAAAAATCAGATTGGAAACGCTCAGAAATACAAAACCAGTGGTCCTGGGAAAAAATAAAATAAATCACAGGTATGTTTCACTTTATTTATTTGTTCTTCATTTTGATAGCACATCTCAAATCACACTTGGTAATGAGATCTTACAAATCTTTCGTCTGCTCTGTGACAAAAAGCAAAAACCAGTCATGCATAAGGTATTGAATGCATTCATATCAAGTATGTTGTATTTTGGGATTTTGAACATCATAAATATGAGAACATTAAACAAGATGGTTTTAGATTTTTTTTAACAATATCATTGTTACAGATCATAGCAGCTTAAAAGGTTTAACTCAAGTTTACCTGCTTCCAAAATTTTTATTTTTAAAAGTTTCTAGTAAAATTTGGTAAGAGATTAAAAAATATAGAGACTCAAATACTACAAAATAATGCTTTAAAGATGAAGTATTTCTATTTAGTTTATAGGGCTTAAAGCTCACAGTAGCCTTTCTGCTTTGACTGGGAATAGAGTTCTGGAATTACTTAGATGAAAGTTAGATTATTCAACTTATTTATGATTTTTGCATCATGAAACCTCTTGAAAGAGGTCTGGGCTTCCAGAAATGTTGAACACCCATCCTGTAAGCGGTCCTCAGCTAGGGAGACAAAATCTCCATCTATTCCTGCAAACAGCAGCCAAAATACTGGGGACACACTGATACAGTTCTCAGGTCTATGAAAGCAGGATAAGAATGACTATATTCTGTTATGCAAGATTTTGCCTTTTTTTTTTTTTTAAGCTGTCATCTGAATGCTTCGATAACTATCAGTATAACAAGATATTTTTGCAATAGAGGGATATAGAGTCTAATTGTAGAAGGGGGAGAAAAGCTCAAATACTTTTCAATACCAAAAGGTATCTAGCCAAAATCATAAGAAAACAAACTCATTGGACATCTCCTCTAAAGAGACTCTACCACGCACAGGTGAAATATTGCTACAAACATCTTCTCTGATCCTACATCGTGCAAAGTGCCCTAAACTGCTTTGTGAAATAGCCAAGGGATGAAGGTGCAAGATGTGCCTGAGGAAACACTTGGAGGTGCAGGAAAACCCAGGAACAAATCCAGGTGTTGTGAAATGGATTAATCTTAATCCCTTGCTATCAGGCATCCTCTTTCTGTAGCCCTGAGTCAGTCCCTAGGAGCTTGTAGCAACACAGCAAGAAACAACCCCAAACTTCCAGTGTGGGGGGCATGGGGACTGAGTGCCAAGGAGAACAAAGCACAGGAGCAGGAAAGCCGGGCTGGGACTAACACTTCAAGGTTTACACTGAATTTCATCAGTGCCTTGTGTGGCTGTGCACTAAAGGTCTTTTTAGAGCTGGAACTCCGACCTCTTTTTTTCCACGTTGTCGGATCCCTCGGGTGTCTCTGCAGCTATCAGGGATTAAACCACATGGCTGCAAGATCAAAGTAGTCCAGATGCTTTGACAGAAGCAGTTAAATGCTGTACATCACATCCATGTGGTGCTGTGATCTCAGCTATCACACCAGGCTGCTGACGGCTCCGTAAACATGTTCACTCCAGTTATAAATTTACTACCATTTCTTGTGCCAAGACTTTAATGTGCTTCAGTGCATGAAGGAAATTTACAACCAACTCCATGAATATATATATATGTAAGTATATATATATATATTCCAGCTCTCCCTTTCATTTCAATTAAAAAAAACCAAAACAGCAGCAATTATATTTTAGGTTTATAACAGATATTTATAACTTAGCTATAAACAAATGCTGACCTAAAGCTTTGCAGAAAGCTCACAGGAAAACTTAATTATGCAAAGATTTATAGGAATATTAACCATTTTCTTCCAGTACTACAGTTATACTATGACATATAATCATAGTATATCTACATATTATGCTAATGACAGTGAGTAGATATAAATTATATCTTTTCTGACATGGGTTTACTCTTTAAGTGGGAAATTCAGGAAGAAGCCTCTTGTTATTAACTGAGTAGAGTGATTTTTTTTTTTTTTTTGCTATTTTAGTCATAGTTTAAAGTCAGGTAAATGTAGCTGTCTCCATATAAAGGGAAAGGATTCTGGAGCAAATTATTAACTTGTCTTTTGAATGGAATAACTTTGGTTGCTGTCTGTTTAAAGGATACAATCTATGAAATTGTGTTTATGGGAAAAGGAGGAAAGGGCTTAAATCCAGATAAAAAGTTTTAATTCCTCAGCAGTGGGTTTCTTGATCAAAATTTATTCTGATTCAGATTGTCACTTGGTTGCTCTAATTCCACCAAGTCTTTGTAAAGGCTAAGTGCAAGAAGAATCTGGGCCACTGTTGAAAAAGCTTTTCCTTGTGATCTCTGTGTGAAGTATGTTGGCAATGAGTTTTGGCCTGCATGACTGAGCTGACATCCAGGCCTTGTCTCATTAATGGTTTTTCTTAATACACACAACCACATTAACAACCTGGTGTTTCCAGGAAGGAGTGATTCAGCAAAGCCATTCTCCTATTTAATTTAAATCCCAGTGAAAGGGGACTGCTCTGTACATATTTTAAATGTCAGAAGGCAGTTTGATCTACCAGTACCTGATGGGGATTTTTGAAGAACTTTTCAGAATCCTGCTGTAAGGAATGCTTTAATGAAATTGCGTTTATTGTGATCTTTAAGGGCTAAGAAGCCTCACCTCAGAGTTCCTGACAGGAACCAGGACAGAGGGGAGCAAACTTCTCAGCAGGAACCAAGCCCAGCAGCATCCCTGATGTGGGACAGGCTGCTCCAAGCCAGCTCTGAGAGAAGAATGGAAAGTCAAAAGCCATGGGAGCTGCTGAGTGCCTGCAGTCACCTTCACATCCGTGTGCTTCACCCACTCCTGAGAATTCAGCTTCACAACTCCTTTGTGAGGTAGGAAATTACTCCTCCCTTGCAGAAGTGGGGAGTAAGGAGATGATGTTGGTCTCCTGGGGACCCACAGGAAGTCTGTGGTAAAGCTGAGGATAAATTTAATCTCCCACTCTCTCCTCTGTGCCTGTGGGCTTTTGACACCACCTTCATTTCTGCAAGCTGTGAGTAGCCTGGGCAATAGAATCACAAAGTGGTTTCACTCCCCTGTCCTGCCTGTCTGAATTTCACAGACTGGCTCAAACTGCACAGATTTGCTGCCCAGTAGCAAGATCACCTTACCTAGAGCAGTCTACAAGACAGAAAAAGCTCAGCTGCAAAGCTCAGAATTATATCTTCTGTATCGACTGGAGCCCACTTCTATTTTGCTTGCTTTCCTCCTTTCACAAAGCAGGAAATACAATAAAAACTACAAACACAAAAGAAAAGTCAACGAACAAAAAACTTCTACTATTAATTACAAATGTTAGTGCAAACCACACAGCAGACTATTTGTAGTAAGGTCAGTATTTTCTGTAAGGAGGTCGTACAACTGAGGCTTTAAACACAGGTGAAGTCACATTCTTTAGCTAAATAAGTAGTCAGCTTTGAGGGTCACTCACACAGGAAACCTGGATTCTGCTGCTACACATAATATTTTATCTGACCTATTTGTGTGTAATGGTATCATACTTTTTACTGAAAATGTATTTAGTCCTGTACCTTTTAAAAATATATTTATTAAAAGGTGGTAAAGACCAAATTCCAAAGAAGCCGAATTACAGGTTTGGCTAAGAGACTCATCTAGCATCATTTTAATTTTCTAGAAGAGCTTTTGTAAAAAACATTTTTTAAAATTTAAATGAGCCCATTGTCTACAGCAAAAAGCCAACACCTAAATCCCTGCTTGTCATTCAAATGCATGGCCCTGCTGGCCAATGTGAGTGTTCTCACTGTGACATCAGATGCTGAACAATGCTGTAAACTAGCTCACATTTTTACATATTCAGAAGTAGATGTAGGTGTTAGGATTTATCTCCCATCACTTCAAAGCCAGGGCCTTTGTACCTAATTAAGAGTCAAAGCTCGAAATTTGCAGCCGGGTTAAGAATCCTGCAGGAATCCTGATCTCCCTGCTCAATGTTTGGCAATAGTCATCTGGGAGAAAGTAGGGGAAAAAAAAAATACTTCTCAAAATGCTTTACTGGGCAAGGCCAATGGAGCTGGAAAACGCTGCAGTGAGTGGTCTGTACCCCCAGCAGCTGCAGCCGAAGGGCGAAGTCAGAATTGGGAAAAGTGCACTTCTGGATT
>VYXD01006943.1:68546-83356 GCA_013397195.1 Hylia prasina | reverse complement strand
GACCAGTCTCCAAGGTGGGAATTGGTCGCCCTGTTTTTCACTTTCTTACTAAGCCTGCTGTTTACATTTTTGGAGTTAGATTCTCACGCATTTTCTATAAACAACTGGATGTTTTAGAAACGAACTGTCCTTGTTTTTACATTCTCTCCTGGTAGGAGGGACAAATGATTGACATTTTCTCGGACCTGTAGAAGTGATGGTTGACCCTCAACCTTCCAAGGATGGTTCACCTTTCTGAACCCTATAAAAGTGTAAAATCATAATAAACCTTCCTTCTTTCCTCTCGCTTGATCCAGCGTGCGTCTGTGTCTCTTACTCTTGTCAGAGTGACAGGATTTCTGGGCCCCGGAGCAGAAACAGCAGCAGAGCTGCTGGAGCAGAGCAGGGCTCACTGCCACAGGCGTGGCCACAACCCAAGAGCCAAGGGAGGATTTCATCTGCAGCTTATCCCTCCCCGGGGACGTGGCCGGGGAGCGTTTGGGGCTGAGGGCGCAGGGATGGGACACTCACCATTGCGGGGGCCGGGGGCTCGGTGGCCAGGCTGACCAGGAGCACGGTGAGGGTGGAGACGGCCGCCAGCACCATGGAGAAGTAGAGGTAGTGCAGGTACTTGAGCAGGCCGGGCCGGCCGTCGGGCTGCCCGCACTGCGGCTCGGGGTACACGAAGTCCAGCACCAGGCGCACGACGCCCAGCAGCAGCCCCAGCAGCAGCCCCCAGAAGGCGCCCTGGAAAGGAAGGGAATTCCGTGTGGGAGCCGGGATTCCGCGGGGGAGCCGGGATTCCGCGGGGGAGCCGGGATTCCGCGGGGGAGCCGGGATCCCGCGGGGGAGCCCAGCCGGGGCGCAGGGCCGCTCCCAGGCCGGCAGGGCCGGTACCTTCTCATTCGCTCTCTTCCAGAAGCAGCCCAGGATGAAGACCACGGCCACGGGCGGCTGCAGGTAGGAGCTGATGGACTGGATGTAGATGAAGAGCTGCCCGCCCTGGCCGGCCTGCACCAGGGGGATCCACAGGATGGACACCACGGTGAGCAGCAGCACGAAGACCCTGCGTGAGGCACGGGGGCGGCACTGTGAGCTCAGGCCCTGCTTTTCCTGCGCTGGGACCCTGGCCAAGGGGTCCCACAAGCCCAAAGGCGCCACTGTGAGCTCAGGCCCTGCTTTTCCTGCGCTGGGACCCTGGCCAAGGCGTCCCACAAGCCCAAAGCCTCCGCTGCAGTCCTGCCCAGGCCCGTGCGGGGGGTGTCACCTCAGCAGCTGTGCCCAGATGTGCGTCTGGCACTCGGGCTCTGAGCCCATCCCAGTTCTCCCCACCTGCCCACGATCATCAGCTCCCACTCGGAGCAGCGAGGACGGAAGTGCTTCCAGAGGTCCATGGTGAAGATGGTGCTGGAACTGTTGAAGATGGAAGTCAGGGAGGACATGAGGGCTGCTATCATCACTGACATCATCAGGCCCCTGAGCCCTGGGAACAAGGAGAAGGAGAGACACCCTGAGGAACCCTCAGTGCCTCCACTGCAGGGTGGCCTCGAGGTCTTCTGTGGGCTAGAACAGACTTTTAAAACTGGTTTTAGCTCTGATTTAAAACGACAGTGATGGGTTTGTCCCACACAAACCCCACTAAATGATAGTTCCAGGCTATTTTCATCTCTGAACTTCCCTCCCAGGTGCCTGTGGCTGCCACCTGCCAACCCCACCAGGGCCAGAACCATCACCAGGCTCTTACCTATAGGCAGGAGCTCCAACACCAGCTTGGGATAAGCGATATCAGAACAGCCAGAGGGGTTGCCACAGATTTTTTGGCAAATGTCTGGGTCTGCACAAGCCACCAGATCTGAAACAAGCAGTGTGGAGTGAGAGGCAGCATTCCCAGGCACAACACACCCGTGTCTCTGGACAAGTTCCTCTGCTGAATGTTGTAAACTGCTTTCTAAGGGAAATACTGGAGAGCTTCCAGCAAATGACACAGGGCTGTCTCAGCACAGGGATGTCTGGGGCTGCTCTGGGAGGATCTGCACCCTCCAGCTCCTGACTGGGAGTTTCTTCATGTGCTGGGCATTTGATGCATTGGAACCTCTCAACTTATTCAGGAAAGGCTTCTCCAGCCCTGTGGAGTTGGCACAGCCAGAGGGAGGGAAGAGATCTCTCCCTCAGCACTTACCTGGGAAGAGAACCCGGCTGATCATGCCTGGCATTACCATCATAAAGAGGGGCAAAATCTTCAAGTAGGAGGTCATCAAGGAGCCTCCTTTGGCGTGGGAGAGGTTTTTGGCAGCGAGGGACCTCTGAACAATGACCTAGGAATGAAGGAATGGGTTTGGTCGGCTGCCAGCAGCAGGAGCTGGCTGGGATGGAGCGACCCCGGCTTTGATCTGCACTGAACTCTGCGAGTCTCAGAGGGTGATCACAGAGCTTGGCTGTGCCTCTGCAGCTGTTGCTTTGGATCCTGGCTCCTTTCAGAAACACGGGCACTGCCTGTGCCACCCAGCCGAGCCCGGGAGGACACGGTGCTGCAGGGCCTGACCCTCACCCTCCCATGCCCAGAATTTTCCATTCTGCTGCACTGGGGACGTCCCTGGCCCTGTGGGGCAGCCTGGCCCGGGAGCAGGACAGAGCCTGAAACGGGCACAGTCGAATAAGAGAGCAAGGAAGCACAGCTGGAACAGCAGGAGGCGTTTCAGGGCTCCAGGTCCCTGGCAGGGATGGGAGCCAGACCCCGGGAAAGGTGAAAGAAGAAATTCACAGGTGGTTGAGGAGGAATGAAAGGGTTAAGTTAAAAAGCAAACAAACAAACAAAGACTTCTTCACAGACTGGGATTAACACACAAACACATTCTTACCCTTCTTCCCATGGAGATGATTACTAATGTTTAGTTGTGCATATCAAGTTTTCCTTCTTTAGGACTTAACCATCTGATTTTACTGATGGTAAAATAAGATTTTACTGATGATACCGCTCAGAAAATCAGCCCAGGTGAGGTCACAGCCCCCAGGTTTGTGATGGGACTCAACCAACCACAGGAACGGGCCGTGACCCACCTGGTCTGTGCACCAGTACCACAGGGATGGGATGGTCATTCCCACCAGGACTCCTGGCCAGGGCAGGTCAGAGTTCACAGGGTCCCGGAAAATGTGGAAAGCATCTTTCCTGGGCAAGCCACAGCTGCTGTTCTCCTTGCGGATGCTGGGAATGGCATCAAAGTATTTTGCCTGTAAACCTTCAAGGCCACCAACTTCAATAAAACCTGAAATGGGTCATGAGAAGCTGTTACTGCATCCCCCCAGGTCAGGACTCTGATCCCAGCCTCTGGGTCACTGTGGGTGATGCTCCACAACAAAATTCCCTCAAAACCAGCAGCTCTTGGTTCTCACACTGGGCTGGGGAAGGGCAGACACTCACTGCTGCCTGGAGCAGGTGCTGCCTCTCCTATGGAGTCACAGAATCCTGGGGGATTGGGGTTGGAAGGGACCTTAAAGCCCAACCAATTCCCACCCCAGCCCTGGGCAGAGACACCTCCCACTGTCCCAGGCTGCTCCAAGCCCGTCCATCCCAGCACTGCCAGGGATCCAGGGGCAGCCCCAGCTGCTCTGGGCACCTGTGCCAGGGCCTGCCCACCCTCCAGGGAAGGATTTCTCCCTAATATTTAACTCGATGAGGGTTCTGTTGTATTTTAAGTGACAGCCCCGGGCAAACACTCACTGAAGGCCATGAGGGACACGGCCCCGATGAGCATGATGAGGGTCTGCAGGGCATCAGTGTAGATCACAGCTGCCAGCCCACCTGGGAGAGCAGAGAGGCACAAACCGGGATCAGCTGGGTTTGTTCTGTCAGAGCACTTCACACTTTGCTCCAGTCCTTGCCCAGCAGCTCCGAGCCTGGCTGGGGGGTTCTGGCCCTGCTGGGGGGAGCTTTGGCATTTCTCAGGATTTGAGTCATCATGAGTCACCGTTTGGTCACTATAAGCCAAAAGCAGGAATAGTTCTACGGGAAATACATGGAAAAGCTCTAAAACAAAGCCCAAGCTGAAAAAGGAGGAGGGGAAAAAATGGGGTTGTGATTTTACATGACTGGGGGTGAGCAGTGGGAAAGGAATAACCTTTTTTTGTTTGGGATCTCTATGTGGCTGTTTTCCATTTGGCCACTCCTGAGCCCTGAAAGGGCATCCAAGCCTGGAGTCTTTCCGCATTACACGGCTCATTGTGGTGTAAATCCCTCACACCTCCGGAGAGCCCCCGGAAAACTGGGAAAGTGCACCCTGAGAATGCCTTGGCAGAGCTTCTCCTTAGGGCAGAGCTGACCTGCACCCACCTGGGGTGGCCTCTGAGGGTGTTCACTTACTCTCACCCGGCAATTTTTTCTAAAAAGGTGAGTTTTCAATTGCTTGCCCACCCCAATATCCACCCTCATGGCACAACCAGGCTGCTGAGGGGGCAGGACACAGTGCGTGGCACGAGAGTCCTGGAATGGCTTGGACAGGACCTAAAAGCCCATCCTGGCTAANAGGGAGAGTGCAGTGACAGTGACACTGCAGGGACAGCGCAGTGACAGTGACACACTGCAGGGACAGCGCAGTGACACACTGCAGGGACAGCACAGTGACAGTGACACACTGCAGGGACAGCACAGTGACACTGCAGGGACAGTGCAGTGACAGTGACACATTGCAGGGACAGCACAGTGACACATGGCAGGGACAGCACAGTGACACACTGCAGGGACAGCTCAGTGTGTGACTGTCACCGCCCAGCCCGTGCCCCTGGGCACACTCAGCCCACCAAACCCCCCCTTTACTGGGACCAGCCTGCTTTGGGCACGGCCCCCAGTGCACCACAGCCCCAGCAGCACCAGGACCAGTCTGCAGCCAGCCTGCCATTACTGCTGTGACAGTGGTGACAGCGATGGGGTGACAGGGCTGTCACAGAGGGCAGCGTGCACAGCTCTGGGACAAGGGCACTGGGCTGGGGCGTTTCTCTCTCCCCAAGCCCCAGGGTGGGGGAGCTGGGCTGGGCACAGACTGGGGAATCTGCCCTGCAAACCCCCCTCCCGGGCTGCCACAGCCCCAACTCCCCCTGGGAATTGTCCCTGCTGCCAGGGGACAGGGTGACCAGCAGGAAAAGTGCCCCTGGGGCTGGGCCCAGCCCTGCCCAACCAGCTCTGCAGCCACGTGAAAATGCTGCAGGTTAGGAGAGCTTCAGGACAGACAGGTGTAAAAGCATCCTGAATCTGGAGCTGCAGGATCAGAGATTCCATCAAAGGGTCACTTCAGTCTAGAGGAGAAGCTGATCATTGCTGCCACCTGAACCCTGGGACTCGCATCCATTTCAGACAATCCTGGGATGGGTTGGAAGGACCTCAAAGCCCATCCCACTCCCACCCCTGCCACGGCAGGGACACCTCCCACTGTCCCAGGCTGCTCCCAGCCCTGTCCCACCTGTCCTTGGGCACTGCCAGGGATCCAGGGGCAGCCACAGCTGCTCTGGCATCCTGTGCCTGACGTCCCTCCCAGGGAAGAATTCCTGCCCAATATCCCACCCAGCCCTGCCCTCTGGCACTGGGAAGCCATTCCCTGAGCCCGTGGCTCTCCAGGCCTTTGTCAAAAGCTTTGGGAGGTTCAGAGGCAGGGTCAGACACGGTGTGCCACTCTGGCCCCCAGTGTACAGGAAAATCTCTGTCTGTTTTCACGGCTCCGTGCCCTGGGCTGCAGTTAATGAACAGCCACTGGGCTGTTGTGCAAGGCTTGATTCAGTTATTTATTCCAACAGGTGCAATAAAGGAATGAAGACTTTTCTTCTAACTCTGTCTCAGCTCCTCCATCCTGCCATAACAGCACCTGGTGTCTGCACAGGCAATAAATGTGCAAAGGGGAGAAACTGGGGGAGCTGCCAGGGGTCCAAAATCTAACAACCACCTAAGAGCCCCACCTTTCCATGGACTATGGCTCAGGACACTGACACGAGCTTTGCCTCCTCCTGTAACAACCATTCAGGTGCTAACTGAGGGGGGAAAAAAAAAAAGGCTTTTTGTGCAGGTCCTCAAAAGAACGCAGCCTCTCCTCCCTGGGTGTTTTGATCACAAACCCTTCTCTGCTCACCCAGGAAGAGCCACTCGTGGCATTTCTCAGCCTCGCTGCTCAGCACACATTTCCAAAGTGAATTAAATCCAGTCTGGTTCCCCTCTCCTTTTGTACTTACAGATATTTTGGTGAAGATGTAGATGAACAAGTAAAGCACAGCCAGGAATATCTGAATCCTTTTGCCTCCAAAACGTCTCTGCAAATACTCGGGCATGGTTGTAACCTGGGGAGAGACACGGAGTGAGGGAAGGTGGGACATGGCCTGGGACATCCCCAGAGCTGCCCATGGAGCCCTGGGGGTGTTTGCAGCAGGGCAGGAGCAGCCGGGCCCGGGGCTGCCCTGGCTGGAATTTCACAGAATTAATCACAGAATCAATCACAGAATCACCAGGGTGGAAGAGACCTCCAAGATCAGGAGTCCAACACAGCCCCAACACCTCGACTAAACCCTGGCACCCAGTGCCACATCCAGGCTGTTTTAAACACATCCAGGGATGGTGACTCCACCACCTCCCTGGGCAGGCTATTCCTGTGATTAATCACTCTTTCTGTGAAAACCTTTTTCCTAATATCCAACCTGTATTTCCCTTGGTGCAGTTTAAAACTGTGTCCTGTCGTTCTGCTTGGAGAAAGAGACCAACCCCACTGCCCACAGCCACCTCTCAGGGAGCTGTAGGGAGTGATAAGGTCACCCTGAGTCTCCTTTTCTCCAGGTTGAACAGCCCCACCTCCCTCAGCCGCTCCTCCCAGGGCTCCAAACCCCTCTGCAGCCTCGGTGCCTCTGGAGGGTTTGGCTCAGGGCTCTCCATAAACCAGGGCTGGGCACCCTCCATCCCCTCCCTGCTGGGGACACGGAGGGACTGCCCAGGGCAGGGGCTGGGGACAGCCTGAGCCCCCCGCCAGCACCTGTGTCCCCCCAGGGCAGCTCACACCCCACCAACCCGGGGACACACAGCCCACACCTACCCCCGAGGCGATGTAGATGGGCAGGAAGAGCCAGGCCAGCACCAGCACACAGAACATCCCCTGGAATGGGAAGGGGAAGGTCAGAGCGGCGCTCCAGGCTGTGCTCAGGTGGCACACAAGGTCCCGCAGCTGGGGACTCCCAGCGCAGCGCCAGGAGCGTGGGAGCTGCCGGGGCTGAGCCCCGGTGCCCCCGGGGCGCGGGTGGTGCCGCACTCACGTTCCACTCGTAGGCTGTGGCGGCGATTCCCGAGGCAGCTCCCGAGCCTGCCAGGCCGATGAAGTGCCCGCTGCCCACGTTGCTGGCAAACAGGGAGGCGCCCACCTGGGGAAAGGCAGAACTCAGGTCTGGCCCTGGCACAGGGCGTCGTTCCCAGCCTGGCAGGAGCACAGGGGAGCTGTTCCCCCACTCCTGGCTGCAGAGGGTGTGAAATCCTTGTCAGCCTCCGCCACCTTCTTTTCCTACAGGTTCAGTGGCCTTGGCACCTCTCTCCAGCTTCTTTCACCCTCCACTGCCCATTTGTGGGGGTGTTTGGGACCATCCTGATGCAAAGCATCCAATCTCTCGTGGGTGAGCGGGGAAGGTGGGGAGAACAGGTAGAAATGAATGCCAGGTTCTGGCATCAGCACCTACTGAGGGACCAGCCCAGCCCGGGTGAGACAGCCCAGGCAGCACAGGCTCAGCACAAAGCTGTGTCCGTGGTGGGGCCCCCAGGGAATTCTGGAAATCCCCAGGAGCAGCCAGGTTCTGTGAGGCTTTGGGCTGAGCCTCACCCCACAGCCTCGAACCCAGCGGGGGGAAAAGCCAGTATGAGGCTGGCAAAACACAGGAGTGACTTTTGCCCGTGTATTCCTGCTGGGAGGAGAGGGCTGTGCCCCAGCAGAAGCGTTTGCCAGCGCGGGGCCGTGGGCAGGGGGAGGACAGGGGTACTCACAGGCCACCAGGCCATCTGTCCCCCGGCGAGGAAATAGCCCTTGACGGTGCTGCGCTGCGTCTTCCACATGGACTGCGGGCAGAGGGACACAGAGGGGCTCAGGGCTGCCCCAGGGACCCCCGGCACACCCCCCGAGCTGCCCTCGGGCGGAGGAGAAGGCTTTCCTGAGGGACAGCTGCTGCTGGGAATCCTGGGGCCCAGGGCTGTGCCCTGAGGCACAGGCAGGGTTTTCCGTGATTCCTGATGGAATGTTGTGTGCAACGAGCAAACTCAAGGGCTCCGGGTCAGAAAGGAAGCTGAGCAGTTTTGGACAGGGCCTGTGGAATCCCTGGGCATCGGGAGCACTCTGGAGGAATGCTGGGCCCTGCACGTGTGGCTCCCCTTCCCCAGGGATGATCCATGCACTGCCGAGGGTCGTGCACTCCCTCCAAAGGGAGCAGCTATTCCTCTCTGCCACCTGACAGCCAGGCTGTGCTTTTGCTGCCACAAAAGCCATGCCAAAGGATGTCCTTCTGCCTTAATTATATATAGACCACGTTAATAATTTGAGGAATCTGCTGTCAGGACCCCTGTGGACAAGCACAGGTGATTTATAGGACAGCAATTCCTTCCTGAATGAACAAAACATCATTGTTAGCGAGACTTTGTACTCAGACAGGCTCTTCCTCACAAGGGTTCTCAAACCCTTGGCTGACACAGGCCTGGACAGCCCTCCCCAGGGACACTGAGGGCACTCCCCAGGCTGAGGAGAGGAGAAGGACCTGCAAACTCCCCCCTCCACTTGTTCAGCTGAGGCCAGTGAAAAGCAGCCAAAGCAGCCCCGTGTTCCAGCAGGGCAGGGCACAGCTGAAGCCTTTAACCAGTGTCTGCTCACCCACAGCCCCACGGCCAGGACAAAGAGGAAGTAGAGCACGAGCACAGCGATGTCCACGGCCTGCAGCGTCTGCTGGGGGAACACGTCCCACGAGGGGGTCACCGAGGCCGGGGGGGCACTGCTGGGGTCCATGGCTTCCTGGGCACCCCTTTGTCCCGCTGCATACACCTGTGGAAGGATGGGTGAGGGGCCAGGGACAGCCCCAGGGAGGTGGGCCCTGAGGATTTCGGGGTGCCAGAGCTCTCTCCCTTGCTGTGGTGTGGAGATGCTGCCAGGGGCAGGCCGGGTGGGTTGGGGGATTTCTGGAGTGGTTTTCTCACTGGTGAGAAATGGGTGCGTTAGAGGGAAGGTGCAAGCAGCTGGAACAGGCAGAGGGAAGGAGCAGAGCTGGGGTTACAGCCTGAGGGTCCCGGGGCGGCAGCACCGCGGGACTGGCCCCAGTGAGGAGCAGCTCCCAGAAACGTGTCCCTCCCAGGCCAGCAGGATGTGATGGCACAGGAACAGTGCTGGCATTTTCCTCCTTTGCCACAGCAAGAACTCGAGCCCTGTGCAGAGCACTTGGGTCTCCTCCTGAGCCAGGGACTGTCCCCTGCTCCTTATCAGGAGCAGAGACTGGCAACATGTCACCAAGGAATATAAAACCCCATTTTCTTCTGCAGGAACGCCTGCTGGTGGGGTGTGGCATCACTGTAGGATCCCTGGAAGGCTCCCTGGAGCATCCCTTGGCAGAAGGGGCAGGCAGGGAGGCGGCTGGGGTGTTTGAATTAATGCAGTTCCTTCCCGTTTCCTCCTTCCCTCAGCTCAGCCAGGCTGCGCCGGCGGGACAGGAGGTGCGGGGCAGCCTGGGGCAGTCCCTGGCTCAGCAGTGGGTCCCCAAGGAGCCTCAGAGCAGGTTCGGGATGTTCCTCTTACCCTGCTGAGCCGAGGAGAGGGTTCCCCCAGAGAGGAGCCGTCAGCAGCCGTGCCAGCCCCGGTGTCACCGTGTGCCCGTGCCGGGCGCCTGCCGGTCCCCGTCCCGCACGTCTGGCCAGCTCCTTTGGCCTCTCTGGCACTCGTAAGGGACACTTATAGGCTGCCCCCTGCCAAAGGGCTGCAGAAGGTGTGGCCAGGGGCGCGGGGACACCCGGCAGGACGCTCGCATGACAAGCGGTCGGACAAGTTTGAGCTCCCGGCAGCAAAGCCGGGCCGGGGCAGCTCCTGTCCCACGTTTCACAACAGCCCCGTCCCGGCAGGAGCTGCAGCTGAACCTGCCCTCAGCTCACCTGTGGCCTGAGGACTCGGCCAGAGCGTGACCGGCCGCGCTCCTGCCCCGGGGGCACCGCGGCGCTGCCCAGGTGTGAGAACAGGGAGGGCACCAGGGGGAGGAGGGCAGGACGGAGGTGCTGCAGGGCCGAGGAGGGCAAGGCCCGCCCTGTGTCCCGCAGCACCGCCGGGCTCATCCATTTGCCAAGGTCCGGCAATAAATAAGGAGTTCCCAGCGGCAGGAACGGTCCCAGCACCTGCTTCCCACAGCTGGGAGCTGTATCCCGACTCTGCAGCCTCCAGCACCAGCGCCAGAGCTGGCAGAGAGCCACGATCTGGTTGAGGGCAGGGGTCCTAGCACCGGGCTGGGACTGGGGACACTCAGCACGTGGGCAGAGCCTTTCCAGGCTTTGTAAGCCCCTGGATCCCTCTGGATCCCTGTGAGCTCCTGCCTGGCAGGGATGCAGGGCGCTGATGGCCAGGCCGCTGCTATCTTACCTCTTTAAGGGCCGGTGTGTCTTGGCTGCTGCCGAGTTTTTACTGGCACGCCTAACCTCTAACTAGGAAAGGAAAAACAGGCTTTGGTATGTCAGCCTGGGGAAGCTGCTCACCCTGCTCCCACACCTCCAGCGTCCCCCGGCTCCTTCCATCCCGGGACACTGCCGGCCGCGGGACCCGCGGGGCAGGGCCACGGGATCAGGGAATGTCCCAGGGAATGTCCTGAGCTGGTGACCCGCGGGACAGGGCCACGGGATCAGGGAATGTCCTGAGCTGGGGACCCGCGGGACAGGGCCACGGGATCAGGGAATGTCCTGAGCTGGGGACCCGCGGGACAGGGCCACGGGATCAGGGAATGTCCTGAGCTGGGGGCCCGCAGGGATCAGCACGGCTCGGCCGGGGCTCACCCCGCGGGCGGACAGCGCTCGGTCTGTCCCTGTGTCTGTCCCCCCGAAGGGACAGGGGGACAGCCCTGCAGCACCTGCCGTGCCCGCGGCCCGGGGAGGGAAGGCGCTGCCCGCAGGGACATTCCCGGAGTGCCGCAGGTGCCGGCCCGGCTCCTCCCGGCGCAGGGAAGCGCCGCGCGCTCCCGGATCCCCGCTCCGCCGTGGCCCAGTGGAAATTTTGCCCGTTTTGTGAATTCAGCTCACAGCCCGCTGTCCCCCGGTGCCTGGCACAGGCGGCGGCGCTTCCCTCGCCAGAGATTGTGAGGAAGGAACATCCGTGGCATGGGAATGAAGCCGCGGCAGCCGGCCCTGTATCAGCGGCGCCGGGGGACGCAGCCCACGTGGCTCCGGAGTGACCGCGGCGCTCCAAACGCTCCTCGGGGGGTTCTTTTAAAGCATTCCCAGGTCCGGCCACCTCCTCCAGCCACCGCGGCCCGCCGGGGCCCAGAGCAGCCCGGCAGAGCCCCGAACCCCACGGAGCTCCCGACTCGAGGTAGAAGCCGAAAGGGAACTTACTGCGCTCAGCCGGGTCTTATTCTGCTCCCCGCGCCGGGCACCAGCAGGGCTCTGCCAACTGACAGGCAGCTTAAATATTGCCAGAGAATCGGGGTTTGCCAGCGGAGCTGTTAACAGGGTCACAAGGAATGAGAAGGAATATTTATAGTCAAAGTTAAACTAATTGACCGAAGTTACTCTTTTGGTCTCCCGTGGCTCTGGTGAGAAGTGCATTATTTTCACTATCAGGGCTCCCGGGTCAAACTCCACGGAGTGCCATTCTCTTAAGCAATCTGTGCGGCTACACGAGGGACACAGAACAATAAAAAATCCCGGCTGATGTCCTCTGGAGCTGACAGCCCGTGGCACAGGGAGGAGCTGACAGCCAGCCCTGTCTCTGTGTTTGTGCCCGAGCCTTGCAGAGCGCAGGATCCATCCGTGGGCTGGGATTTGTAACACGCTGCTGAGGCTGCACGTCAGTCCCAGACCCGGGCCCCTCTCTGGGAACAGGCTGGAGCTTTGTCTTCAGCATCATCTGCCTGAAAACCCTGACAAACCATCGGGGCCAAACCACACAGAGAGTGACGCTGGAGAGGGACCTCAGAGCACAGTGGCAGGAGGCAGCTCCCAAGCCCTGGAATTGGGGTGACAGATCCCCAGCAGCTCTGCTGAGGAGCCCCTTGCTGCACTGTGCCCTCACAGGCCTGATCCTTGTCCCAGCCTGGAAGTTACCTGCAGGGATTTTACTGTGGGTGACACTCTAAGGGAATGTTTCATCCTGCCAGGGACAGAGTTAGTTGGGATATTGGGAATAAATTTTTCCCTGTGAGGGTGGGCAGGCCTTGGCACATGGTGCCCAGGAAAGCTGTGGCTGCCCCATCCCTGAAAATGTCCAAGGCCAGACTGGGTAGAGCTTGGGGAACCCTGGGGTAGTGGAAGGTGTCCCTGCCCATGGCAGAGGTTGGGGATGGATGATCTTCCAAGTCCCTTCCAGTGCAAACTTGATGGTTCCATGAAAAAAAAACAGTATTTGTATTTTATGTCATGGTTTCCCAGTCACAGCTCTGATGAACAAAACAGTAACTCTTGGAATCTTGCAACTGGAGATGTGTTAATTTGATCTGCTGTGGTTTGGAAACCCCAAATTTTCCTGAAGGTGGATCCTCAAGGGCTGCAAATGCAGCACCAGGTGTCTCGTGCTGCCTCCCAGTCTGTGCCTCCTTTTTCCCCTGACTTACAGCCCTTCCACCCTGAGGCTGGGATCTTTCTTTGGCCTTTTGGCATCTTTGCTGGCACCTGGAGAATAATTCCAGATCGTGGCCCTTCAAGCCACAATCAAGATCCTTAGAGTGAGAGTTCCCAGGTGGTTCCTCTTTGCTTTGGAGATGCCACCCTGGCTGTGCTGAAGCTTCTCATTTACTCTCTGTTTCTTGCAGGAAAGAATGAAATCCCTAAATCATCCGAGCTGTGGAATGTAACCTGGGCTTTGCAGGGACACCGTTTCCCGGTGTGTGCCAGAGGATGGAAGTGGCACCGTGGAGCAGGAGCAGCCACGGCCGCATTCCCTGCACTGCCCCCGGCTGCTGCCCCAGCTCTTATTTCCTTTGCAGGGACAGGCTTTCCTGTGAGGATGATCCCGTGGTCAGGGCTGACGCAGGAATTCTGTGTGAGGCTCAAAGGTGCCGGCTGCGGGCAGGAATTCCCTCATGCCTGCAATAAAGAGGACGGGAGCGTGCAGGGAATGGTGTGAGCGCTGCGTGGGACGTGGTGCAGGGAGGCCCTGGGACATCATTCCTGGGGTTTATGGGCTCAGCCCGGGCAGTGGAGCTGTGACAGCCACGCTGGTCCCTGGGGCCGGGGGGCAGGAGGAGCTGGAGCGCTCGAAATGGAATTTCAGGATGGGTCGTGTTGCACGGGAGGTCCCTTGGGATCCCTGCAGGTGGTTTCGGCACCTCCAGCAAGGGACGCTGTGGGTGACTCTGCACGGAGCTGTTCCAGCCCCGGGGAGCTCCCAGGGCTGCTGTGAACCTAAACCAGGCACCTGACGGGGAGCTGCTCCCTGTCTGTCTGCTCCAAGTGTCACGGGAGACAAATCGCCCCGGGACGTAAACTCGGCCTCAGCCAAGAATTCTTGTTCAGAGGGAAACAATTCACTGGCACATACAGTTCACTACATGTTTTCTTCTGAAGGCTGGAGTTAAAAATCCATACTATTTTAAGAATTTGCTGCTCATTTTGATCCCTCCTGCCTGGTGCAGCGATTCCACACCAGCCCAGCCAGGTGGGACCCTGCAGGTGTCAGGGGCCAAGATCAGCAGCAGTGCCAGGTGCAGAGTTCCTCACAGCACCAGCAGCAGCAGCTGTGGACAGAAGACAGAGGCCTGTGCAGTCAGGAGGCAGAAGGCAGTAGCTTTATTTTAGGAATAGCACATAGGTATTGGGTAGGGACTGAACTGTGAATATACATCATCCCGTTATCAAATCATGTCACCAGAAGTTCTGGCTCTTTGAAAATATTCACATAAAAATACCAAAGGGATCGGAGTCCTAACTATCTCAGAAAGTTACGACATGTAGCAAAATCTATGTACAGCATCTTCTGTCAGGACAGTTTCAAAAGAGCCTCCGGTGGGTTAAACATTGGATATATTTAAAAAAAAAAAGAAAAAAGAAAAATCAACGGAATGCAGTGTGCAACATCCAAAAGGGAAAGAGGAGCAGAGGGAGCGTGGCCCTGTCCCGGACCTTTGGGAACACAAGGCTACCCACTACCTGGCACTTAAAGCTGTATAAACGGAGAACACTTGTGAAAATATACTTCACTTTCTACAGCGGGGTTTAAAAAAATACCAAAACCCGGAGATTTGAGGCTCGTGAGGTCTCCCATAGATAATGCACCGGTCGGTGATGGCGTCCTTGAGCGGAGGCTGCAGGACGAGCCCTTGCTCTGGCATCGGGAGAGGCGTGACCGACGCTGCGTTTGCTGCGGGGCCCCGGGCCGGGGGTGGCAGCGGGCGCGGAGATGCTCACGGAGCCGGCGGGGTGCGGCTGCTGCTGCTGCGGGAGCCGGCACGGGCCGGGGGATGCCGTGCCTCCATCCCCGGGGCTGCGCCGGGAACGCGGGCGGCTGAGACAGCCGGGCCGCGGCGAGAGGGGGACGGGCACAGGGGGAGGTGGGTGTGCAGGGTGGGAGGTGGGTGTGCTCTGGGAGGTGTGAAAGGTGGGAGGTGGGTGTGCAATTGGAAGGTGGATGTGCACTGGGAGGTGGCTGTGCAGGGTGGGTGGT
>VYXD01006943.1:47711-62767 GCA_013397195.1 Hylia prasina | reverse complement strand
CGGGCACCCGCACCCCCTCCAGGTGTGAGTGTGCTGCTGGCACACCTGGGGGCACACGCAGCCCCTCCCAGAGCCCTGCCCTGGCACCTGCAGCACGAACTGGTCGGGCTCGCTGAGCTTGCCGGGGTTCTCCTTGTAGCTCTGGAAGCGCTGCACCTCCTCCCCGTCCGGGGCGTAGAGCAGCAGCTGCTTGATGTGGGACGGCTCCAGGCGATCCGTCTCCATCGTCATCAGGATCTGCCGCAGCTCCACGTGCGACAGCTTCAGGTGGGCGATCAGGATGGCTGGGGGGAGGGAGGCGCGTCGCTGTCACTCCGGGGGAAGGGAGGGGACCCCGGGGGTGTGGCAGTGCCAGGAATGAGCCTTGCGCGGGCGCGCAGGGAGGCGCAGCCCCGGGGCAGGCAGGGCTTTCTGCTCCCCGGGACCCCGCGGAGGGCGGCTCCGGTCCCGCAGCCCCCCGGGCACCCCCCGGGCCAGGCTGGGCCGCCCTGGGACCAGCCCTGCCCCCACACCCCCAGAGGCAGGGAGGGGTCCCTGGCAGGGTCCCACCGAGCCCTCCCACCCTCCTCCCCACCACAGGCACAGTGAGGCACATCCCACCTCCGTCCTGTCCCCCTGCCCGGGGCAGCTCCGGGCTGCAGGGAGATCCATCCCACGGGATTGAGCTCGTGTTCCTTCCCTTTACCTTTCCAGCTCTCTACATCCCACCTGTGGGCCCCTTTTGGGGGCACCTTCACCGTGGACTTTACTTACATGTGTTGTAGGCCTTTTTGTGGGACAAAATTTCAACCACGTCTTTCTTTTTAAAGTTTTCAGGCATGAGAGTTGGCTCTGGAAGAGAAACTGAAAGATTTAATGGCGGGTAAGGACAGGCTCAGGCGGCTCCAGCGGGAAGAAAACTGTCCTGCAAACAGTGAAACCATGAATGAAAGGGAGGAGAGCGGATGCTTTGCACACAGCAATGGCTCCAGGAATCCTTGAATGCTGCCATTCAAAGATCTCCCCAATGGAGGACTCAGCTGGAGCTGAAAAAGGTAAAACGAGAGGTGAAACACACAGAAAATCCCAGACTGCTCAGAAACATCCTAAAACCAGCATCCCCTGAGATGAGTCCCGGTTCATCCCACTGCCAGCTGGGCAGCGTGGCCCCTGCAGCACAGCTCAGACATCCCACTTTTTACTGGAATGCCTCCCACCAGGATCACCAGCACTCCACAGCCCCAGCTGGACCCTGCTCCGGGTCTGTGGCACCCAAAACTCTGCTGGGTGGGAGATCCCCGTGGGTGTGTGTGAGACCCCAGCTGAGGAGCTGCACAGGCACGGAGCTCCAGACCCATCACAGCTCCTGGGGGACATCCACTGATTATTGGTGTGAAAAGCAAAGTGCTGCTGGTGGTGATTTCTGTGGGCACAGGAATGTTTTCGTGGCTTTTTCAGCATTTCCAGAGTTCTCAAGCGCTGGAGCTGCCATTGGTGAAAGCCCCCAGCCGGGTTTCAGTGCCCAATGACATGTGGAGAGAAAATACATCACGGCAGCAGAGATAATTAAGGGAGATAATGAGACCATCTCCACCTTAATGATCCGCTGTGCCACCAGCCACAAAATCCTGAGGACGAACAAATTCATGCCACGGGTGATGTCACAGGCATTGCCTTGCTGCTCCAGTTCCTCCCAGTTCCTCCCAGCTGGCACCAGTCTCTGCTGTTGGGGGCTCAGTACTTACTCGTGGGCTTCTGAGTCCCGAAGTGCAGCTCCAGGTCGAGGTATTTGACCATATCACTCAGCTTGTCGTAATCCGAGTCTTCCCCGAGCTGTGGGGAGGAGGAGTCAGGGGCTGTGCTGGCACAGGGACAGCCCGACAGTGCCCACCTGTGCTGGCACATTCCCTGTCCCCCACACTGAGCTCCGTGTCCCCAGGAGGAGCCAGGACAGGCTGGTGGCACTGTCCTGTGACCGGGGCTCAGCCACGGCCCTGCAGATTCGCTCGGCTCCTGACACAGCTGAAATCCTACAGAGCATCTCTGTCTTCACTTGCTCCTTGACTTGATCCCTTTACTGAAGGATAAAACGGGAATTCCAGGAGCTTCAGGGATTTTTCTGCACACAGAAAAACCGCTGTGAAGTATCTTCCTTCCCCGAGCGCTGGGGAGAGGGACCTGCAGGGTTTCAAGAGGGACTGGAAGATGATCCCACAGCTCCCCTCTGGCTGCCCAGGGCACAGGGAATATGGCACGTCCGGGACACCGGGAGGGACGCAGAGGCTGGGAGTTAAACCCCAGGCTGGGATTGGATCCCCCTCAGAGTTCTGCACCACTTCATGTCCAGAATGCCAAAGGATTGTCATGTCTTGTCCCACCCCTCACCTCTGCCGTCCCCTCCGTGTCCTGCCCTGCCCGGGGCTCTCCCACCACTCCGCTCCAGCCATCCTCATCCTTTCCCGCTGATAAACCCCCACAGCTGCAGAACACATCTGGAGGCAGCTCCTGGCTGTGCCACCCCCTCAGGGCAGGGAGGTGCTCCCCAGCACCCCCGAGGATCTCCAGGGCCTCTCCCCACCGGTTCGGTGCAAACAACTGGCAGGACCAGACGCGGTCCTGCGGAGCCTGAGCGCGGCTCGCTGCTCCCCGGGACCCCCGGGCCGCACCCCACGGGCCGTACCTGCCCCCAGATGGTCCCCTCCGAGTTCTCCACCTGCTCCCAGCGCAGCCTCTTGACGCTCATGTGGTTGGAGTCGCTCCTGCGGTGCAGCAGCCCCCGGTGCAGGGGCGGCGCGCNTCGGAGAGGGTGGAGTAGGTCAGGGAGCTGCCCTCGTCACTGCTGCTGATGTACTCGCTGCTGCTGACATCGTTGGTCACGTAGCTGCCCTGGTCATCCTGGAAACTCATCTGGGTGGGCACAGAGCAGAGGCTGAAGGTGGCACCTCTTCCTCTGCCCAGAATCCTCCACCCACACCACCCGCTGTGTCCTGCCCCTGATGCCTTCAGCTTTATCTCCCATGTGTTTCAAACTCTGTGCTGCCCAGGGAGCAGCTCTGAGCTCACAGCCAGGGTCACTCAGCTCTGCACAGAGTAGGGACACAAAACAAATCCTGTTCCTGCTGCACACCAAGGACAACTCTCAGCCCAACAGCACAAACAAGGGTGGCTGGAGGGAGGGACAAGCAGGATGGGACCTCACAGCCTGGGGCTGGAAGTGGGCAATCCAACCCCAATGTGCAAATGGACCAAAACTTATAAAAATGTAAGATCTTGTGACTGGTGGGACATTTTGTGACCATTCTTAGTCCACCTTGGGTGCAGCCCTGGCCGGGCTCCTGTCCTGCCCAAGGTGGAGGCCTTTCAATAAGCACCTGCTTTATTCCCGGCTCTGCTCAGTCTGTTCCAGGTCAGCCTTCCCAAGGCATCACCCTTCCCTGCCGCCTGCAGAGCCCCAGACATGCCCCGTGCCACCCTCACCTCCTCGTAGTCGTTCTCAGGGGTGAGGAAATCGTCCACGATGGTGACGCGGTGTCCCAGCTGCTCGCTGAGCGCGTCCAGGAACCGGTCGGTGTCGCGGCTGCGCGGGGGCCTGGAGAACGTGAAGAGCTTCTTCCGTCGCGACAGCGGCGAGTACTGGCGGCGCTTGGGCGACGGGGCCGGGCTGCTGTCCAGGCTGACGTAGGGGTTGGACTCGGTGCTGCACGGCGAGGCCACGCTGCTGTGCAGGCGGTAGTAGCAGGGCTGGCTCGCCAGCGGCTCGCTCGGCCACGCCGGCCCCGGCTTGCGGCCACCTGCGGGACAGAGCCGGGGCGCTGCATGGCCTGCGGGCCACGGGGGGCAGAGGGGACAGGGAGAAGGGAGCTCCCCGGGCAGGGTCTGTGCTGCAGAGCAGCGCTGTGATCCCGTGGGATGCTCCGTGCCGCGCACCCGCTGCCCTCCAGCAGCAGAAGCCCTGCAGAGCCAGCACCGCGCCCACGCGGGGAACCGTCGCCGCTTCCTTACGGAACGGCACCATGAGGACGCTCCTTCCCCTCCACCTGCCCGGCCTGCACCACCCGCGCCCACCTGAGCTGCCCCGGGAGGTACCTGCGGCGTGTGGCAGCTCCGGGGCGGGGGGCGATGTCCTGTGCAGGGCAGCGCTGCCCATCTTGCCCGCCAAGCCGCCGATCAGGCGGTTCTCCAGCTCCGCGTAGACAGCCGACATCTGGGGAGCACAGAGAGCTGCTGCTGCTGCTGCGCCCGCCCAGCAGGGCCCGTGGACCCCCAGGGACCTGCCCCTGTCCCCACAGACCAGGCTGGCCGGAGCAGCTGTGCCTGCCCACCCCTGGCGGTGCCCAAGGACAGGCTGGACAAGGCTTGGAGCAGCCTGGGACAGAGGGAGGTGACACTGCCCATGGCAGGGGGTGGCACTGGAGGGACTTTAACATCCTTCCAAGCCAAACCGTTCTGGGACTGTCTGGCCCACCATCTCTTACTCTTTAAAGGGGGGCTTCACCCCAGCCCAGGCTGCTCTGCTTTGTCAGAGCCCACCCAAGAGCTTCTCACTGATGAGGCTGCAGGAAGACACCGGCAGGCATCAGCCTCATTAAAGGTGACTAATTGCCCAGGGAGGTGACCTCAGAGAGGGGCTGGGAGGCAGGGACACCGCCAGCCCCTGCAGGTATTCACCCACAGACTCCTCCTTCCCCTTTTCCCCGCGTTCACAGAAAAGGAATCAGAGTTCCTTCCTGTGGACACTGCACCCCACAGACGTGGGCAGAGCCCTGCCAGAGGTGTCCCTCGCCCCGTCACACCATTTTGGGGTTGGGTGTCTCCGGGAGGGACGTGCCATCACCAGCCTGTCTCTCTCCAGGGATCAGGCGAACGGGGACCTCCACGGTGTCACTGCCTGCGGGAGGGAGACAAAGCTGTCACTCCTGTGCCCCCAGCTCCCCACACACCCACAAAGGGCCCCCGTCCCTTGCTGGGACCCGGAGCGACCTCCCTGCCCCAGCTCCCGGCTCTGGGAGCAGGGCAGGGTGGGTTTAAGGTCAGCACGACAGCTCCGAGCTGCTCCTCTCGTCCCTCGGGGCAGCTGAGGACAGGGCTGCTCCCCACAGCTGGACAACATCTGCCCAGACACTCCCCTCCAGCACACGCAGCTGTCGGCTGCTCTCCCCGCTCTAATCCCCGCCAGAAAAGCTCCTCGGAGCCAAGTCAGAGCATCTTCCCCCGGGAAGTGTCTCAGAGCCCCCTGACAGCTGAGGAGCACCACGTGCCCGGGAGGTCCTCAGGGAGGTCATGGGGAGGTCGTGGTCAGGGACAGGGGTCAAGGGCCCTTCAGCATCAGCCAGGAGCGAGGGGAAGGGGCAGGTCTGTGTCCCCTGAAGGGAGGGAGGGCTTGTGCCACGAGTGGGCTTCATCAAGAGTCCCAAAGTGGCCCTGAACCATCATCTCCTTCCTCACATGGATTTCACAAATGTGCTTTTCCCTGTTAATTTGATGGAATCTGGGAATGTTCAGAGGGAAGCCATAAATTTTGCCCCCAGCAGGACCACTTCACATCTGAGTAATGGAAGGGGTTGGGAACAACATTCAGCCTTATGATCGAGTGGCATCTTATTGAATTGGTCCTTTCATTGTGGAATTGCTCCTTTCATTGTGGAATTGTTCCTTTCATTGTGGAATTGCTCCTTTCATTGTGGAATTGCTGCCCCTGGAGGTGTCCAAGGCTCCCCTGGATGCGGCACTCAGTGCTCTGGGCTGGGTGACAAGGTGGGGATCAGTCACAGGTTGGACTTGATGATCTTGGAGGGCTTTTCCCACCTAAAAGATTCTGGGATTCTTTAATTCTGTGATTCCGTTTCTGAAAACACGGATTTCCCACCGACGCCTCAGTGCTGGCTCTAGTCTGACCTCCACCTTTGCCTCCACCTTCTCCCACAGGGAATTTGGTCAGGAATTTGGCTTGGGGCAGAGCAGGACACTGCAGGCACCCACCCCAGCCCCCAGTCACCCACCTGCTGCCCCCTCCTCAGGGCGGGGGGTCCGGAGGCTGCCCCGGCACAGGGACGCCCCTCGGACGGAGCTGCGGTACCGATCCTCGGCCTCTGCCTCAGCTGCAGCAGGGAACACCTCCGTGAGGCACAGCCCCCAGCTCCCCACCCCTCCTCACCTGGCACAGGTACCCCCAGAGCCCCCCAGGGCCCCCCAGGCCCGTGGGACTCACAGCAGCTCCCATTCCCGGTAGCTGCTTGCTCCATCCCCAGGGAGCTGAGCAGGTTCCAGGTGCTCCTGCCAGCCCAGGGCAGGGATGGATGCACACACAGGAGACATCCCGTCCCTTTTTCCAGCAGCATTGGCATCCGGCAGCTCATGGCCCGCAGGAAACTCCAGCCCTGAGCTGGGCTGGTCCCAGGAAACCCTTCCTGCCCTCAAGGGGAAAGAAGGAAGTGGGGCCAGCCCTGGAATGTGCTGGAAGGAGCACATGGCCCAAGCATCGTCCATGTGCAGCTCAGTGTGGCAGCTGGGAGAGGCTCAGATGGAGCGTCCGTGTCTGAGGCGCCCGACAGGCCAGACTGGGACACGGAGCTCAGCGGGGTTTGGGAGCCCAGGGGAAGGACCAGCCCAAACCCTGAGATCTCTGGCCGTGGTGCTTCAGGCACAGACACACAGAAAGGACCAGAACAACCGAAGCTGTTCATGCTGAGACTGCCCCATTCACCTGAGACACTGAGAGAGGCCAGGGAGCAGCCTGGAGCTGGGAACAACAGCCTGGGACAGGGAGATTTGCTCCTGTGCTCCCCTTCCTCCCCTGGCTGGGGATTCCTGCTCTGCGTTCCTGGAATGCAGCTGTGAACTTCTCAGGTTATACACTAATTACAGGCCATGAGTTCCTGGGAATGCACAGCCCATGGCTGGGCTGTGATTCTGCACACACAAAGCAGAGGTGGCCGAGTGCAAATCCAGTGAGCAGATCCAGCGTGCACAGAGCACAGGATCCCATGCACAACAGGAAGGATTTGCACCAGGACTGGGAGCTTTTTCTGTTTTCTGCTAAAAACACTGTGTTCCTTCAAAAGCCTCTCTTCAGGCAACACTTCTTTTACCTTTGCTGAGTCTAAAATCAATTAATGTGAGTAGCTGAGAACAGGAAAATTAGAAGCAATTAAGAGAGCAAACATACAGATTAGGACATTTCACTCCAAACCTGCTCTCCCCAATCCACTGCTGGCTTTGTGCTGCCACAGAACCAGATGAGGGGACAGGGGGACCAGTGACAAGAGGGATCACCAACTGCCTTTGTGTCTTTCTGGGAGAGCAGCACCACCTCTTCCAACCACGGGTGTTTTTGTGGCATCCCAAGGGACACTGTGTCACCCTCATTTTACCTCTCTGATCTGGACGCTGCCCTTAAGCTGCTCCCTCCCTGGACTTCCTCGCCTCTAACGACCTGAGCAGCTTCCCCTTTGCTCCCAGGGCCACCATCTCTCCTCTCACTGCAGTTTCACTCCAAAACTCCACCAGCACAAGGGACTGAGCTGCCAGCACCCATCAGGACACGGCGTGTCCGTCCTGGAGCGCAGGGACGTCCTCTCACCTGCCAAGGCCTTGTACCCCAGAAACCTGTCAATCTTTTGCTGGCAGTGCTCCTGCTCCTCGTAGGTCAGCAGCTGGTAGATAAACTGCCAGAGGACTTGCTTGGCGGGTGTGTCCAGCACCGGGTACACATCCACAATGAGAGTGTCGATGTTCCTGCAAGACAGGAGGGGAGGGCTGGGCACTGAGCGTCCCTCCCGCCCTCGCCTGGGGCAGGGGCTGGTTCCTTCCCTGCCGCTGGAACCCTGGCACTGGGAATTCCAGGATTTCTGTGCTGGCAGGCACCGACCCCCAGGCAAACCCTGCATTGACCTCAGGCTGAGGAAAAGGCTTCCAAAATTGAGTGACAGCGCTGGGATTGTGGGTGTGTGGTTTGGATAGAAGTGTGTGATACCACAGAGTGCAAAACTTAGGATTTAAGGTTTTAGTACATAGTTATATGTATGGGGCAAGATGGAGGACTTGGGGTGTTGGCTATGTTCTTCTGTCTCCTTCTTTCACCTCCTTTTTCATGGCTTTGGGTGGTTTTTTGTGGTTGGGTGAAAATGTTCTCACTGCGGAGCACGGGTGTTTGGTTATTGGGTTAAAAGTAAAAAAAATTTAGCTGTCATCTCTTAATTGGACAATTTGTCCTTGAGAAGACTTCGCAGAGTTGCAGAAGTACTCCATTTTGTACCTGGCTAGTTAGAATACTGCAGAACTCAGAGCTTGTGGGACTGTGCTATAGATAAGGATTAATAAACATCTGAGTCACATCTGAGTAAACATCTGCATCTCCTGTGCAATCAATCCTGGCTCTGGCAGAGGCAGAAAAGAAGCCAGAACTTCGACACCCTGCAGATGTGCAGGGGTTCAAAACCACGTGGATGTGGCACTTGGGGACATGGTCAGTGGTGGTCAACAGTTGGACTCAAAGGTCTCAGAGGGCTTTTCCAGCCTAATGGATTCCATGATTTTATGTGTCAGAGGGGAAGGGGAGCACCAGAGAGCAGAGAGAAACCCTGGAAAGGCTTGGAATTTAGCCAGGTGCAGGTAAACAGGCTGAGGGAGAAATGGACTGGGGAGGGTGGCTGGGCTGGCAGCTCCTGGGGCCAAAGGCTCCATCTCATTTTGGTGTGTAGAGGGGGAAAAGGGCTGTTGGGAATAGCAGGGCTGAGCACCCCATCCCATGGGGATAGAACAGGTGGCAACAGGATGAAATTCTGCCCTGGCACAGGTGCCCAGAGCAGCTGTGGCTGCCCCTGGATCCCTGGCAGTGCCCAAGGCCAGGCTGGACAGGGCTGGGAGCAGCCTGGGACAGTGGGAGGTGTCCCTGCCCACAGCAGGGAGCGGAACAAGATGTTCTTTAAGGTCTTTTCTAACCCAAATCATTCCATGATTCTGTGACAGCCTCTGATAAAACACTGCTGGAAAACCAAGCAAGGGCAGGAAAGGAGGTCACTGATGAAATCTGGAGTGTGCCAGGGGCTGTGGTTGGATCCCTGCACAGGACAGGGGGGATGTGCTCCGTGGCAGGATGAGGGCTCTGCCAGCCACAGCCATTCCTGTGCAGCGCCCAAGGAACGCAGCAGCCAAGATTCTGGGAAGAGTGAGGAGACAAGGATGGAACATGGAGAGATCTAGTGAAGCAGATGGAACAGGACCTGTGGCTGCCAGGGACAGCCAGGCAGTGAGACAGCCTGCACTGGGGGGTAAGGGGTAAGAGGTGACCAAATTAACCTAAAGGAACCAAAACGTAAAGGATCTGCCCAGGCAGGACGCCTGCACTGAGGTGAGCTCGTACACAGGCTGGGCAACCTGGAGAGCAGAGGGACAGCAGAGACACAGAGCTGGTGTGACACACACAGAGCTGGTGTGACACACAGAGCTGGTGTGACACACAGAGCTGGTGTGACACACACAGAGCTGGTGTGACACACAGAGCTGGTGTGACACACACAGTTGCTGTGGCACAAACACAGATGGTGTGACACACACAGAGCTGCAGTGACACAGAGCTGCAGTGACACAGAGCTGCAGTGACACACACAGAGTTGCTGTGGCACAAACACAGACGGTGTGACACACGCAGAGCTGCAGTGACACAGAGCTGCAGTGACACAGAGCTGCAGTGACACAGAGCTGCAGTGACACAGAGCTGCAGTGACACAGAGCTGCAGTGACACAGAGCTGCAGTGACACAGAGCTGCAGTGACACAGAGCTGCAGTGACACAGAGCTGCAGTGACACAGAGCTGCAGTGACACAGAGCTGCAGTGACACAGAGCTGCAGTGACACAGAGCTGCAGTGACACAGAGCTGCAGTGACACAGAGCTGCAGTGACACAGAGCTGCAGTGACACAGAGCTGCAGTGACACAGAGCTGCAGTGACACAGAGCTGCAGTGACACAGAGCTGCAGTGACACAGAGCTGCAGTGACACAGAGCTGCAGTGACACAGAGCTGCAGTGACACAGAGCTGCAGTGACACAGAGCTGCAGTGACACAGAGCTGCAGTGACACAGAGCTGCAGTGACACAGAGCTGCAGTGACACACAGCTGCTGTGACACAGAGCTGCTGTGGCACACACAGATGGTGTGACACACACAGAGCTGCTGTGACACAAACACAGATGGTGTGACACACACACAGCTGCAGTGACATACACGCAGAGCTGCAGTGACACAGAGCTGCAGTGGCAGCCTCCCAGCCCAGGTCTGCCCCTGCCTGACAGCCCCGGCAGGGCAGAGGTGCAGGCCAGGCCCCAGGGGGAGCGAGGGTGTGGCTGGCCCTGAGTTACCGATGTTGGAAGAAGCCCTCCAGCGCCTTGCAGACGGTGAAACGCTCGGGCGGGGTCAGCAGGTGCTCCAGCTGCTGCGTGAACGTCCTTCCTTGGATCTTGATGCTAGAGGGGAGAATCTCTGCAACCCACTGCAGGGAGGTGAGGGCCGAGGAGCTGCTCGGGGGCTCAGCAGAGTCAGAGTCTGCAAAAAAAATGTTCCATCTTTCCTTGGTTTCTTTGGAGGGCAGCGGGGCAGCCTGAGGGCCGCTGGCTGTGTGCTCCCAAGTCGGTCAGGGTGGATGGGGTTTGGAACAACCTGGGCTGGAGGAAGGTATCCCTGCCCAAGGCAGAGGGGTGAAATGAGAACATCTTTAAGGTGCTTTGCAACCCGAACCGTTCCAGGCTGCTGTGGCTCTGTGGAGCTGGGAGGTGCTGGGGTTGATTTGAGTGCACCTGCAAACGAGCTGGGGCGTGCCAGGGCTTCTAACGAGGGGCTGGGGGAGCCCAGTGCTGCTCCAAGGGAAGAGGCAGCCCCTGACTGCCAGGTCTGTGCACTGAGAGCAGCAGCTCAACACCACAGGGACCCTCCAGCCTGCAGGGGGCTTGGGAAGCTCTTCTGGAACTGGCCAGTTCCAGAAGGGATCGACAGAGCCATTCAAGGTGCACTCACAGGGTCATCCACGTGGGATCTTGGGTCCCCAGCGGATGCATGGGACTTCCCACAGCATCTTTTGAACCTGAAGAATTGGACATCCTTGGTTCTGTGAGCATAACTTTTTGTGTCAAATTTAATTATGCAGGGAAGGATCAAGCTTTGGTCAAAGATGTTTCTCCTTACCGCTCTGTATACAAAAATCAGACTAACTGGTGTAATCATACTTCTTCAGTCTGATCTGCATTTAATGATATCCCCTTTCAATTGCCACGGGGAATGTTTTTCCTTTGTGGAGACAGAGCCTGGCCTGCTATTCCAGCACACATCACAGGTGGGCCATGTGGCTTGGGGGAGCTTCCTCTGCTAACACCCAGTACAAAAATATCTACCATCGCAAGAGAGGGAGGAAAAAGACATATCCATCAATGTGGCCCAAACTGCAAAGATGATTTCCAGCCATGGAGTTTTGGAAAAAGCTTTTCAGCATCTCTCTTGCCACCACAACTCGGTTCAGCAGCAGCACGAGAAGGACTGGATGGGCTGTGCTGGGGGGTCCTGCCCTCCACAGGCACCCCCCTGCCCCAGCCAGCCTCAGCTCTCCTCCCCAGCAGCAGCATCAATTATTGATCCCTGCAGCAGGATAACAGCCCTGCACGCTGGGTTGGGTTACTGCAGACACGGACACGGCACAGGAAGGACACTGCAGGGGACAGCGAGGACGGGCACGCAGCAGGATGAGCCCTCCTGGAGAGCAGCCAAGCCCGAGATCCAGCCCGATCCCGCAAAGCAAGGGCCGTGCCCCGGGGAGAGCAGCATCCCCCCCGGGGCAGCGCTTAAACCTGCTCAGCCTGCGGAGGAGGAGGAGGCGCCCGGCAATTCCCTCCTACGCCAGGAATTCGGGAGCTGCCGTGGGGGTTCTGCCCTCCAGACCCTCCTCCCTGCGCTCTTACCGTGGGAGAAGTTGACGATGCCCTCTTCCACCACCAAGGTGGGCATGGCCCCGCTGCCCTGCAGCATCGACACCACCTTGTCGTGGGAGCAGTTCCTGCGGGCACAGCAGAGCCCGGTCAGAGCTGCTCCAGCGCAGCGCCCGGGACACGCCTTCATCTGCCACACTCATCAATGAACTCCTTCATTTGCCTTGGAAAAGGCTCCTCGTGCCGCTCAGAGCCGGAGGGGTTTGGGCCCCGCTGTGATTCCCTGGGTTCTCTCCATCTCTGGGTGGTTTTCCCTGCGCTGCTCAGGGAGAGCCCCCCGAGGGACAGGCTGGATCCTGCCCCAGGAACAGCCACGGGAATGCCTGCGGGCACCCCGAGGAGTGTCACGGCACAGAAGGGCGCAGTTAAGCTACACCCAGACCCAGAAAATGATTTTTCCTTTAAATGACACAGCGCTGCAGGTCTGTCCTCGCCTGCCCTAATTCTGCATGAAAAGAAAATGCAAGGTGAACATGAAGTGTAATTTTGTAGGTGAAAAAACCTTGGGATGCCCTTGGAGAAGGGTATGGGCCGGGCTGGGACAATGCCTGCCAAAAGCACAGCTCAGAGGACGATCCTCAGCCCGGTCTCTATTTTCTGGCTGTGCTGCATCAGCCAACAGTTCGCTGGATCAGCTGAAACGTGAGAACCTGAGCCCTGACAGAAGCAGCATCAGTTTAACCTTTAAATATTCATCACTCTCTCTTGTCCTGTAGCCTCCTCCAACCCTTTGCTCTTGGTTTTTATGCAGAAAGACACACCCGAGGACACTCGAGGGGCTCCAGTCCCTCTGGTCCCATCGCTTTGGTGCTCAAACAATACACGGAATTAACTGCTGGGTACAAAAGGGATTCCCACGTGGCTTTAAGCTCATGGTCCCGTTGTGGGAGTGGTTCATGGGCTGGACGGGGCTCTGCTGCTCTCCCAAGCAGAACCTCAGGTGTTTAACACACACAGATGAACTCAGAGTGGCTGAAATCAGGGTCTGGGGGTGGGCTGCAGGCAGAACACGGGTTATGTATAAACTGTCCTGCACAGAGAGCTCAGAGGGGGAGCAGGGATGGAGCAAATGCTCCTTTTAGAGCCAGATCTTGTACAGGAGCACTAAAGGAGCTGTCCCCAGCTGTGCCCACAGGGAAAACCCTTGTGCAGGGCAGCACATGGGGACCAGGGCCAGCAGCTCCTGTTTCCCTTGCCCAGGGGTGACCACAGCGTGTGCTCAGCCCCTGCCCCTGCCCCTGGGTGCCCTGCACAGCTCCTACCTCATGTCCAGGCCGTTGAGGAACAGGATCCTGTCTCCAGCTTTGAGAGCAGCCTTCTCTGCCGGGCTCCCTAAAGGCACACGGACAAAGGGGCTTCAGCTGCAGCACCTCTGGCTGGGATGGGGGCACAGGGACACCCCCAGGCTGGGCAACCCCTGTCCTGGGTTATCTGGGTGGGCTGGGACTGCTCACACAGCTGGGTGCAGCACCCACTCTGCACTGGGAGCACTGGTGTCATTTCAGGATCCTCACTGAACACATTTCCCACTTCCCAAAACAAGGAGTGGGTAAAGCCAAGCTAAGCTGTACCAAAGGTGCTCATTATTCCACTGGAAAAAACTCCATCACTGAGCCATGGAAAAGTCCATTTTGCTCTTTTTCAGCAAACAGCACTTCACATTTCAAGTTCAGACCAGAGGTCAGTCAGTGATCCCCTGAATCTCGTTCTTACCTGGCAGGACAGACTCGATCCACACGGGGGCATGGCCACGGAGAGTGAAGCCAAAGCTCCTGTTGCCTTTATAAACTCGCACAGTTCTGTGGGTGACAGTGGCAAACAGGAGGTCAGAGTACCAGAGCCAGCCCTCCTTTCCTTCCCCAGCCCCTCCACAAGCCTGTTAGCCCAGGTTCTCCTGAGTGCTCAAGTCCCCAACGCTCCCAGGGTCCCCACAAGGTCACCTCTGATACCAAAGTGTCTTGCAAATGTGGTTTTAAAGTGGAATATGGGATAAAGATATAGATTTCAATATATATAGATGCATAAAAGCTAAAAATCATCTGGTTCCAGCCGCCCATGGCAGGGAGCTGGAATTGGATGATCCTTAAGGGCTCTTCCAACCCAAACCCATCTGTGATTCTTTATTACAGAGAATTAGAGAGACAATGTGGTTCAGGGAGCAAAGGTCTCGTAGGCTGATGAGAGAGGAATTAAATTCCTCTAGGAAATTTTGGAAGGAGCATTAGGAAATCTCCCTACTGGGAGGCTGATTGGAGCTGGGGGAAGGCAGAATCACTGAGATCATTTCCAGCCAGAGAGATCCTGCGCTGGCAGGGAGGGACACCGCGCCGGGAGTGGATTTTGGACAAGTCACACCTGGCAGGAGGGTGGGCTGGAGCGGGACACCCTGGATTCCCCAGCCCCAGGGCAGGATCCGCAGGCAGCAGGCGGAGCCCCGCGCCCTCGGTCTGGCCATCTGGGCACGGAAATGGGTTAATCCCTGTGCTCCAGGGATTGGCTGTCCTTCCTCCCACAGCTCGAGCCCAGACACCCGCTGGGGCTCGGGAACCAGGGAATCTTAGGGTTGGAAAGGACCTCTAAGATTGTGAAACCCAACTGTGAACCCAGCAGCACCCCCGTGTTCACCACGGAACCGTGTCCTCGTGTCCTCGAGTGCCACATTCACCTCAGCACTGCCAGGGGCTCCACCACTGCCCCGGGCAGCCTGTGACAGTGCTTGGCAACCCTTGCTGTGAAGGAATTTTCCCTGATATCCAAACTAAACCTCCCCTGCTGCAACTTGAGGCCTTTTCCTCTCATCCTGTCATTACCTGGGAGAAGAGACCAGCCCCGACCTGGCTCCAACCTCCTTTCAGTCTGCTCTGTGCCCGGGTACCCCGAATCCTGCTGGCACAGCCAGGGATCCTGGAATTGTGCTGGCACAGCTGGGTACCCCAAATCCTGCTGGCACAGCTGGGTACCCCAAATCCTGCTGGCATAGCCTGCATCCCACCCAGCAATGAGCAGACATCCCCTCTCAGCCTCAGGCCCGTCCCAGCCAGCCCCCCAGAGCTGAGGGTGCCCCGGAGCTGGGACAAGGGACACAAAGCCGCCCGGACTCCCAGAG